>CM029017.1:79580651-79713331 GCA_016801055.1 Panax notoginseng | reverse complement strand
AAACTAGCCCATATATCCTCTCTCTTTTATGTCTCTCATCATGTATTTATAGTTCTAATGGATACCCTAGCAAGTTAGGCAACTAAGAATCCTATTCTAGATCAAATTGGACACAAAATAAACCAAAATAGCTGTCCTTTCCGCAGCCTAGCGCACCCCGCGCCGTCCCTAGGCAATTCTGGGCGCGCCTCGCGCTACAGGGTCAGAAAATCTGGTGGCCTAGCGCGCCCTAGCGCGGTCCGCGTTAACTCTATTTTGCTGCGACGTCCTTTGGTTAAAATAGGCATAACTTTTGATCCGCTAGGAGTTACAGGGCCTGCCACCTATAAAATTGAAGATATCGACAAGATCTACAACTTCAATTCTTTACAAATTGACAGATTCGGGCTAGAGAAGGCATAAATTGGGCTTAAAGTAGATGCTGTGTAAATGACAAGCATGACAACTCTTAACTTTGATCTTTGTTGATAGAAAGGCCATAACTCTCGCATCCGAACTCCGATTGGGATGATTCAAGATGTTCCGGTAAGCTAAGAAGTAAATCTACAATAATATCCAAGTTCCAAGCCAAGAACATGGATCCAACTTGGTGTCAAAAGTCCTTCAATCTTCCCTTCTTGCATTAGCTTGCATATTTTGGTCCAAAAGATATCCAAATTGCTTTCCCTTGCTTCTTCATGCCAATGTTATGTCATAGCCTACAAAATAACATAAAATATATGAAAAGTAACTAAGAAACATGAGATTAAGTAAATAATTCAAGTAATAGATACCGGATAAGTAGGTTAACCTACTTATCATTGGGTCAACCAAGGATAATTCTCGAGTCATATGATATCTATTATAACTTAGATGCATGGCCTCTCATGTACGAAGGTTTCCTTGAGCATTATCCAAAGATTTTAATTTCTAAAATAGTTATTGACTGTACCTTTATGTAAGGTATCAATGTGATATGCTATCCAGGTAAAGGGATGAGAGTCACAGTTGGTATCTATTTATATTAAAACTCACAGCATATATGTTGTCATATTTTGCACGACAATTGTAATAATGAAGTTTGTATTTGGAAATTGCATTGAGTGTATTTCGTGGCGACTCAAAATAGGTTGTGTGGGTGATGTATACCTATTTTGGGGGCGTTACAGGAGGTGTTAGGCGTCACTCAAATTCCATCAAACCATATTTGAAGGAGGATAATAAAAAAGCCAGTTTATAGTTTTGTTTATCAATGCTTGACACAAGTACTTTACCACATGATTCGTTGTTTATTGTTATGTACAATATTATTCAAATTGATGAGAAGTGGTTTTTTATGAGAAAAACTTTAGAAAGGTACATACTCCTCCCATATGAAGAAGAGCCTTTACGCACGTCTAAGAGCAAAATTTTTATTTCAAAAGTTATGTTTTTAGCTGCTATAGCTCGACCAAGGTTTGATTCACAAGGAAATGAACTGTTCTCGGAAAAAATTGGTATATTTCCATTCGTTACTATGGTGCCTGCTAAAAGAAGTAGCATAAATCGAGTTGCTGGAACATTAGAGATAAAGCCAATTAACTTAGTTGGGAAAAACATGGTACTTACATTCTTGATTGAAAAAATACTTCCTTTCGTTCGAGCTAAGTGGCCAATTAATGATTTAAAAATTCAATTATTATTCAGCAAGATAATGTAAAAACACATGTTAGTCCTGATGATGAAGAATTTCATATAGCTGCATCGCAAGATGGTTTGAATATTCGTTTAATGTATCAACCTGCCAACTCTCCATATATGAATGTCTTGGATCTTGGATTTTTTCGTGCCATTCCGTCATTGCAATATCAAATTCCTTCAAAAACTATAGTTGAACTAATTGGCGCTGTTGAGAGATCATTTGAAACTTTCTCGACTACAAAGTCAAATTATATATTTTTGAGTTTACAACAATGCATGATCGAGACTATGAAAGTGCAAGGCTCCAACAAATATAAGCTTCCATATTCAAAGAAAAAAACACTAGAAAGAGAAAGCCGTCTTCCTATTTGAATGAAGTGTGATCCCGCGCTTGTACAAAATGTGCTCAGTCAATTAAATTAAAATTTTGTATGAATGGAGTGTAATCTCAAAAAAATGTACTGAACTATAGTATTGATATGCAGTCTTGATGTTTAGTTTGCAACAAAAGGATCAC
The DNA here is from genome assembly GCA_016801055.1 of Panax notoginseng. Lineage (NCBI taxonomy): Eukaryota > Viridiplantae > Streptophyta > Magnoliopsida > Apiales > Araliaceae > Panax > Panax notoginseng. The sequence continues at coordinate 79,711,155 of CM029017.1, read as the reverse complement.
CATCAAACATGTTTCTAACAATATAACCATGAATTTGCTTTAGCTCTGTTGCTCACTTCTGATAAAGGTAGTATTCCACCCCAGATGAGCTGGTTAGTTTAGAAGGGTTGTTTACATGTTCCAATTGTTAAGACATTTTATAAGTAAGGTTATGGAAATTTCAAGTTTAACTTGTATGTTGAAAAAATCCTCCACCAACAATGGAGTAAATAATGAAGAACCCCTTTATGGAGTAAATATGACACATCGTCAATTTCTGATGTGTCAAGTGAATTTGGACAAAAGTGGAAAAAAATTAATAATTTACTCATCTAATTGACAAAATTGAAAGGTGGATCACCAAAGTGGAATATGGTCAATAGTTTAGGATAACGAACTATATTAAAGCCTATATATTATATATAATATATATATATATATATATATAAGCAAATAAATGCTCCAGACGTAAGTCTAGGCTCATCGAACAGAGTTCGACACACAGTTCATATATATAAGTATATATATATGAAAGCAAAATAAACACTCTAGACATAAGTCTAGGCTCAATCGAGGCATAACTCGATAATGTTAGTCCATATATATATATATATATATATATATATATATATATATATAAACTGAAATAAAACTACGGACCGAAGTTCGGACATACACACGCAGCACGACTCTCAACGTGAAGAATGGTGTGTGCAAAGATGAAGAGAAAGGCTTTAAAGTGTGTAAGAAGGCTTACCATGGGCTGCCAAATAAGACTTCTATAACTTTAAGTGGATGAACACTCGGCTCCCGCCGGTACAAATAGTAGCTATATTTGAGCTCACAAGTATTTAAAATGAGAAAACACTCAGTTTAGGGTGTGTATTGAGCAAATTTGACAGGGCTTCCTCGCCTTTTTCTCTTATAAAATGGCCACCCCAACACCTCTATTTATAGAGGGAGGAGCTGCGGCTAGCCGCAGATGTACCTGCGGCTACCCTGGGAGCCCCGGGCTCTACGGTCCTATCGTCTCGAATTATGTGCATGCGTGCACTATGATGTCCACTCAAACTTTCAGAATTACAATCCGGGCATCCGATTAAGGTGTATAAGACCTATTTCGGATCGTCGTTGTCGAGAGTTACACAATGACATGGGATTAGAGGTTGTACGAAGTCAGGAAGGTGGGACCATGCCCTCCGGTCTTCAAGCTTCAAATTCTATCCGTTGCCCTGCGCAATAGTCACTTGGGATTGGACTTCCTTATTTCTTGTGGGACATTGCTTTGTAGAAATGTATGTATGAGGTGTTGAGACGGTGCGATGTGGCATCAAGGTGGCAAGATGATGAATTTGCCCCTCACCGGGGTTATCTCCGGTTTGGGCTGATAAAGCAGACGTTGCTTAGGGTAATCTCTGAGATTGGACTGCTGCAAGTGTTGAAGGTCCTCAGTGTCATCTCTGTGGTGTGCCTATCTTCTCGGTGTTATCTTCGGGTCTTGTACTGAGTGACTCGGTGTGAGTGTTGAGGTTGAAGCTGATTGCATTCATTTGAAACAAGCATTTCCGGGGTTATCTCCAAAACTATAACTGCACTCCTTGCGGTTATCTCCAAGGTTGGAACTGCTACTCCCAGTGTTATTTCTGGGACTGAGACTGAATATCTCGGGGTTATCTTTGAGATGAATCGACCTTCTCCTGTGGAATTTACGATATTTAAACTACATGCCTCGGGGTTATCTCTGAGGTTGGAACTGATACTCCCGGTGTGTGTTCCAGGGTTGAGACTGAACTTCCGGTAGTATTCAGAGTGGATATGAGCTGTCTTCTAGGGTTATCTCTAAAAGATGAATCTGCCCTCCTGCAATGTCAGTGACAGGTGTGCAAAAAATTTTGAGTGTCTACAGATGCCCCTCTTTATCATATTTATGCAATGCAATGGCATGGATAGGATAAAGAATCCTAGACACTTTAAATGCAACAAGATAAACATGATGCCATGTGCAGCAACATGATGTAAATGTATGATGCAGGTGTGTTGTTGGATTATTCTCCAACATGTTGGGATGATTGTCGGCTCCCTGTTGCTTCTGCCTGGGATTGGCAACAATGACAAGCTTGGACGTGTGATCCAAATCTTTTAGGATGTTGATGTTGGGGCTATCACCAAATTTGTTAATCCTTGATACAGACTTTATTCTGACGATGTGCCTCTCATGTACAAGAGATCTGTGGGGATAAAGCTTTGTCTGTTTGAGGATGTGTATAACATATTCCATCATCAATCCTTCCCGATGATGTTGATCCTTCCTGGTTTGTATCGCCAGGTCATATCAATGTTCTGTTGGATTTACTGCCAATATTATGTGTTGGCAGGGCTACCTGACCTTCGCTGACATGTACGTCACTAGATAAAACCCCTGTTGGGTAGACTGTCAAGGTTGCTTGACCTTCGCTGAGGTGTGAATCAATGGCTAAACACGCGTTGTAACCCCCATCGAGGATCAGCTTGATCTTCGCTGACGTGTGTATCAACGGAAAATATGTGATACCCCCGCCGGGGATTTGATTGAGAATGTGTGATGCCCCCGGTGGGGATTTGCTTGAGAATGCGTGATGCCCCCGACGTGGATTTGCTTGAGAATGCGTGATGCCCCTGCCAGAGATTTGCTTGAGAATGCGTGATGCCCCGCCGGGGATTTGCTTGAGAATTAGGGTGACGACCCTGAATTGGCGGGATTGGACCTGCGTAAGGTATTGCCGAGTGTGACTTGTAACATTTGAGATCGTCTACATAGTGTACCCTATGCTTGGGCAAATACCAATGAGGGATGTGCAGACAAACAGTTCAGTCTGAGAAAACCAGGATTGTAAGCTATTCCGTTCAATCGCGTAACATTTTTATTCCTGATTTAGCCTTTTCAGCTTGTGAGAACTCCTTTACAACTCAAAATGGACCGAGCCGGAGGGGTGGGACCCACGTAGGGGTGCCACAAGTACACCTGCAGCAGTCGAAGGTGGACCTATGGCCAGCCGTGGCTATTAAATGTCTGCAGGTTGCTTTTATAAGTTATTTTTAAGTTGCGCCGCGAAGGAAATTCAAGAGCTCTTCTTCAGATCTGCTGAGTTCGGGCGACTTTCTGCAAATCCTGTCATCGTACAAGTGTTCTACACTGTCCTGGTAATGTATGCATGTCTTCTTTTCCAATTTTTATCCGTTGGAAATGACTTATCACATGAAATGCATCTAAACACATAGTATTGAATATGCATGTTCAAATGACTTGATAAAAAATATTCAACATAGTAAATGTTAGTATTAAACCATGCTGAACATAATGATGTGAAAAAATTTGACTTTTAAAACAGTCAAATTAACACCTTTTTTCTGCTATTTCTTATCCTATTTGAGGACAAATGAGCAAAAGGTAAAAATGCAAAGTAATCTTGGTAATTAAACTACCCTTATAGATTGATGACTTTGACTTTTTAATGCACATTGTATGTATATGATTGTGGGTAGGTGTGCTACTGAATGGCCACCTAGTTATGCCTATGTGCTTGTAGATAGTCCAATTTACAGAGGGGACTATGGTAAAAATTTTCAAAAATGTAAGCATTGAATATTCATGCATTCTTAAGTCTACTATAGACATATGTTAAAGTAATGCATGCATGCATGTAGTCATAAAAATGCATTTTGAAAAGAAAGTTCTAGGTTAAAATTACCACACCCTTTCTGAGGTGATTTGGAGACTTTTATCCAGATATTATGGATCCGGATTAGCCGAGTAGTTCCCGCAGGACCACTTCTAGTGTACGAAAGAGGGCTTCTGAAGTGCCTCGACCTCGTTCTGTTAGACAGTCTCGTTGGTTGGTGGAGGCGGTGATACGTCCAGTCCAGGTTGATGTGCCGGATGTCGAGGACGATGAGGAGGATGTTCTGATTGCGGATTCTACTCCTGATGCACATGTTCCCCCGTAGGGACCTCCTGAGTATTCAAGTGGCAAACCCAGAGCTTCTGGGTGATTTGAGTCGACATCCCTCGATGTACTTGCACGCCAACGAGGTATCATGTTAGATCTTAATCTTCCTTCTTTCCTATTGATGAGGAGTAAAGGATTTTGATGTCGATCTGTATTTCATGTAGGTTCCCGGCTTTACACAGCCTCGAGGGAACTGGTTTAGCATTCACTCCATGTACCAGGCTCTTCATCCTGACTATAGAGCGATTGTGCATGACTGGGGATTTGGGGCGTTCTTTTCCATCCTTCCCCGCCATTTTCCTGGGGTTACCTCAGGGCATTGTCTGAGCGCTGGTTTTACCAGACTCAGTGACTCCATTTGTTGGACTGTGAGGTGATGATGACGCCGATGGATTGGCAGTTTATCACAGGTATGGAGTTTGGAGGATCACAAGTGCCTTGTATGGTGTATATTACCTCGACTATCGTCAGATCCTTACAAGGAGTTCCGGCGGAGGCGCTCAAGGGCAGGACTGTCTGTACGGGTCCTTTAAGCGTAGATGCTATGAGTGGGCTATTGAGTAAGCCCATACCAGCTGATGTTAGAGTCAGGGATCACATTCTTCGGCGATTGTTCCCGATGATCATTAGGAATAACATACCAATACTACAATCAGTAAAGATAAAGTTGTCTAAACATTCCTCTATGAATGATTTGGAAAGAGTATTTTAATTGGGGATAAAATCTATATAGATAGATTTAAGAGGATACTCGACTTAACCTAAGGAACATATATTCATTTGATGCTAAAGTCGTTTAGCATGGCAAACTCCAAGAGATGTCTCATGTTGATGAGCCCTAGAGTGTATCTCTCTTAATAGTCCCAAAAGACTCCTAAAGGAGAGATCGCATGAGTAATAATCATGCATACAATGAAATATACGAGACCTGATGTTGATCGATCATATTCTGGAGAAGATCACTATAAGACAGTGAAAACATCTTAAAGTACTTAATCGACACTAAGAATGTGATCATAGTCATGGTGGGTCTAAATTAAAACTAGAGGGCTTAACAGACTCAAGTTTTTCAGACAGACCAAGACGACAGAAAATCCACTTTAAGGTAAAGTGTTACCTTGAACGATGGTGCAGTGAATTGGAAAGGTTCCAAATAGCAAAGAGTTGATGGTTTAGTGATAAAGACAAAGTATATAGCTGTAAATGAAGCTACAAGTTAATTCTTTGGATAAAAGTTCATTAAAGAACTAGGAATAGTTCTTAAGTCTCATCTTGGATCAAAACATGTGTTGCGGCACTTTCATTTGATTAAAGGAATAATTGAAATATGGGAAATCACTATAGAGATAGTGGATTCTCAAGAACAACATTACATATCCATTAACTAAATCTTATCCAAAAGCAGGATAATCGTCACTTAGAGAAGAAGGGTATGAGATACCATGGCGATTGGCTTTAGTGCAAGTGGGAGATTGAAAGTAGTATGCATACAATACAATCATGTTTGATGATATATCATATACTTTGTAATAATCTTATTCATTTATTAATAAAAAGTATTAATTTATTAAAGGCTTTTAATTATCTACATGATGTTGCTTTATAATATGTAATAAACTCATAGTTTTAAGAAATGCTTTTAGACTAATGATGATGATCATTCTAATGAGATCTAAATTCTTAGAAAGCTTAAAACTAAAATAGTTCCTAATCGTTGGATTACTAAATTGGGGATTAGTGAATCCGGATAGATTGGTACATACGTTGCTTTCTCATTGGAAGATGATGATTGATCTCATGATCATTTGTGTGGAGACACTAAAGCAAGTATGTAGGTGCTTATTAGAGAATAAGTTCACTGAACGTGGCTCGCTCAGGAATACCTAATGGAGTTTTATTTACCTGTCAATAGGAATTCCTGTAGTGATAGTAGTACAAGTGATCCTTGGACTTGAGATCATCATAGTATCTTGTGTATGATGAATTATACTTTGACTTATTCCGTAAGACCCTTAGGATATATCAAAGGGTATGCTTGGGTATAATAAGTTGTACATAGAGATAATGTATGATCAATAAAGAATCTATCACTTCTAGTAAAAGAAGAAAAATGTCCTATGTGATTCGATAAATGACAACCCAGTAGTCCTTGGCCAAGGCATAATGAAATTAGAAAGGAGTTTCTAATTTGTATTATTTGGAGTTGTGCATTTAAGGATCGAAATACATATAATTAAATAAAATAAGACTTGACAGTAATTCCATGTCTTATATTTAATTGGGACATTGTGTGGTGGAAGGATTGAATTGTACGGTAACTATTTACTCAAAGGTTCTTTTATGATTAATGTTAAAATCTATATTATCTGGAAAGTCGTTAATCGCTAGAGAGGCTTATCCCTATTGTAGAATAAATATTATTTTTTGAAATAAATTAATAATTTAATTTATTTATTTAAATAAGATTAGAATTGTTCTAATTGATTTATTCACAACCGGTTTAATATGGAGAACTTAAAGGGTCACACCATAAAAGGAAGAATAATTATTTAAGAAGTTAATGGCATAATCGTAATAATAAGTTAAGTATATTTAATTTAATCTTCTGTGATAGAATAAATTAAATAGCTTAATATTTATTATTTAATATTTTGGAAATATTAAATATAAATTAATAAGAGGAGTCTTATTATTATTATTACTATTATTATTATTTAATTCCTAAAAGAGTTTGGGAATTAATTAATAAAAGTACTCTCATTTATATCCTAATAAGATTAGGAGGCTAATTAATTAAAAGAGTTTAATTAATTATTCTTAATAAGATTGGGAGCCTAATTAATTAGTGAAATTTAATTAATTAAAATAAAACACAATTCCTTAATTGTTAAGGAGGCTTGTCCACATCTATAAATAATAGGAGTCTTATTATGGGGTGGTTGTCGACTTTTTTCACAACATACGTAATTTCAATAGTTGGAGAGTACGCTCCTTTTCTATGAGAGATAAAAAAACTAGGATTTTGCCAAACAACCATCTTCTTGAATCTTTATTCATTCTTGGTGGATCACCTCTAGAGGCCAACCACTTGGGTGGCTAACGTTGATCAAAAGAAGGAACCAAACCCGATGGATTTAAGTTGAACGCGAAAAGGATTGGAGGTGAACTTGTACCTAAGGAAGCTCGAATCTTCAAGGGTATGATTCTTGTTCTTCATATCTTTTCGTTTAATTAATAATTGTGCATAAAGGATGATCCGGGTATATGGTTTATAAAATTTTAAACTCTGATTTTTACACGTTTCCGCTTATTTTGTGCAATTTGATTGCATTCATGAATATTACAAACCTAACACGGGGTTATCAGAGCCAAACATTTATGCGAATTATTAATTATTTATTTTGATATGTATATTGATATGTGTTTAGAATAATTTAATTGGGCATAATTTATTATATAAAATTTATTTTTTTTAAAAAAAAATAAAAATAAAAAATAAAAAAAATATATCAATTTTCGGATAACTGTTATACCGCGAACTGGTTTTTTTTTTCTTCTCTCGCTGTGATTCGCGTGGTGGTGATATATTATATATTTATAATTTACGATAGTGGACAAGTAAGTTCACGTCACATATATACTTTATATTATCCCTTGTGATAGCCACATTCAAATCCTGTACAAGTTTAAAAAAAAAGTTTTTTTTTCAAAAACGTGGAAGGGGTTCTGAAATGAATTATGAAAAAAAAATTAAGGGATTCACTATGTAGGATCATGATTATGATATATAGTTAATATTTGTTATATATATAATAGTTATATATCTATATAATAAAATAGAACTCATTTTGAATCTTTCATTTGACAAAGCACAAAGACGGTACAGATTGACTCAACTTAATTCTTTCAATTTAATCTAAAGGATCATATTTTTTTCCGCCCAAATCAAATTCATCAAAATCTCTCTCTCTCCTCTCTTCTTCACACAAACAAACAATAATAATAATAATAATAATAATAATAATAATAATAATAATAATAATAATAATAATTATAATAGTACTAATAATAATAATAATTATTATAACAGTACTAATAATAATAATAATAATAATAATAATAATAATAATAATATTAATAGTAATCTATATAATAAAATAGGACCCATTTTGAATCTTTCATTTGACAAAGCACAAAGACGGTTCAGATTGATTCTAACTTAATTCTTCCAATTTAATCTAAAGGCTTATATTTCTTCCCGCCCAAATCAAATTCAACAAAATCTTTCTCTCTCCTCTCTTCTTCACATAAACAAACAAAAATAATAATAATTATAATAGTACTACTATTACTAATAATAATTATTATAATAGTACTAATAATAATAATAATATTATTATTAATAATTATAGTAGTATTAATAATAAATAATTATTATTATAATAGTAATAATAATAATAATAGTAATAATAATAATTATTATAATAGTAATAATAATAATAAAAATTATTATTATTATAATAATATTAATAGTAGTAGTAATAATAATAATAATAATTATTTTAATAATTATAATAACAATAATTATAGTAATAGTAGTAATAATCTATATAATAAAGTTTTAGATTCATTCTAATTGATTTGGGCGGGAAAACACAAGTACGGTTCAGATTCATTCTAATTTTAATTCAAAAAATAATAATAATAATTATTATTATAATAACAACAACAACAACAACAACAACAACAACAACAACAACAACAACAACAATAATAATAATAACAATAATAATAATTATTGTGGTGGTGTGGTGAATTATGATAATTGTTATTGATGATTGTAAATTTTGTAGACAAGTTTAGATTTTTTTGGATATCTATTTTTAAAGGAAAATTAATTATTATTGTAGTGTGGTAAATTATTATAATTGTTATGCCTGATTGTAAGTTATTTTAAGTTGTAAAGAGTTTTTAGGTAATATAATATTTTTCACATTTTAATCTAATTTTTTGTTAAGCCGTGCCTTAACGTTAATATATATATATATATATATATATATATATATATATATATATATATATATATATTAATCTTAATTATTTTATTATTAAAATAAAAAGTTTATTTTAATTTTAAAATTAGATTTCATGCTAACTAATTAGAGTTAAAATTGGATTCCATGATAACTAATTAGAGTTAAAATTAGATTTGGATTCCATGTTTCCTTAAAGAAAGGAGTTTATTTAGATATGAAATAAGATTTCATATTATTTAAAATAAAGGAGTTTATTTATGAATAGGAAAGAAAATCCGTATTTCCTTAAATAAAGGAGTTCATTTAGATATGGAATAAGATTTCATATTATTCAAAATAAAGGAGTTTATTTGTGAATAGGAAAGAGAATATGTATTTTCTTTAATAAATGAGTTTTTTTTTACTTGGAATTAGATTCCATAATTAATTAAAATAAATGAGTTATTTGATTAAAGATTTTGATTAAAATAAATAGTTTATTTTATTCAAAATTGGATAAATTAAAATAAAAGATGTTTATTTTGATTTAAATTTGTATTAAAATAAATTAGATTTTATGCTAACTAAATTTGCCAATTAAATGATATCAATATATATATTGAAAGTTTATTATTCATGAGATGAATTTTATTTATTGATGCATATGATGATGTGTATGATAATAAATGAGATTGAATATGGACTATTGACCAATGTGATTGGATTTTATTTTAGTTGGATGCATGAATGTATGGATTTTATTAAATGGGGTTTGCTCACATCGTCTTTTCTAATTTTTTTCTTAATATAAATTCTAACTCCCTCCTATATACTTCTCATTGACTACTGATCAAGGTTTCTATTTATTTTAAATAGTTTTGTAATAGGAATAGTTAGAATTAATTTTGAAGAATTGGAGATCAAGGAGCAAGGAGCGCTTGAAGACCCGTTTGTAATGGAGCTCGAATTTAAATGTAATAGTAATATTTAAATATTAATTTTTGCACCCCTAGGGTTTGACCTGTTGGTTCATTTGGTGGCTCTAGTGAACTAAACTAGAATAAAAGTCCATAATCAATCTAAGTAGAATATAGTATTCTATATGTGCATGCTTATAATATATATATATATATATATATATATATATATATATATATATGTGTGTGTGTGTGTGTGTGTGTGTGTGTGTGTTTGTGTGTGTGTATGCGCGCTTAACAAGATGAGACAAATTAATAACAAACTCCTCAATTATTTTATATTAAGTTGTAACGTTCAAAGATATTTAGAATATCGAAAGTCGCCTTCTAGCATGATAGAAACAATAGAGTATTGAATATTTAATATGAGTTTGTTGTGCACACACAAGACAAGTATTAAATATTTAAGATGTTATTTTTATTACATATGATGTTTATTACTGCTTTGTTGTGCACACACAAGGGCTGTAGTTTTCTCTTCACTTATATAGAAATACTGGGTCTAACTTAACTTAAATCATTTTAGTTCAGATGTGCACACACTTGACCATTATGATTTAAGAGGCAAAATACAAGGAGTTACATAGTTGATGTAATTGACAAGAGTTGTCTACCTATTTATTTGTATATAGTTTGTTGTGCACACACAAGGCTATATACATTTAAAATGAGATCCTTATTCTCACTAGCATATCTTTAATTAGATATTGCCGAACTATATATATTGAGGGTAATATAGTTTGAAGAAAATAGTGGGAGATACCAATTTAAAATGAGACCTAATTTATTTTGGTACTTAATAAAAGAATGTATGCTAAAATGTTGTTAATTACAAATTCATTTACAGAATTTTACAATGTCTAAATTACTATCACTGCGAAACATATTAGATGTTAATTAACCGGACTGAATTACTCGAATTGGTTAAGGAATTTGAGAATAATTCTCATGGCTGAAAAGCTATCTTATGTCCTTAATACGCCTATCCCTGCAATGGTTGTAGACAATGCCTGTGAGGAAGAGATTGTTACTTTTAGAAAGTGGCAAGATGATGCACAGTTGGCTCAATGCATTATGCTCGTATCCATGAGTAACGAGCTTCAGCGTCAGCATAAAACTATGGATGCTCCTACTATACTCCTGCACGTCAAGTAGTTGATGGTGAGGAAAGTAGGACTAATAGATATTAGATATCTAAGGAGCTCTTCTGATCTAGAATGACCGATGACACTATACCTTTGGGGTTCCTATACCTTTGCCTATTTCCTCAAGGGCATGCGTATGCGTTCGCAGGACTTGTCCGAGGCTTGGTTAGGATTCTACCCATTTCTGCTAGTGAGTATTTCTCTTGTAATTTCGCATGTATAGGTTAAGAGTGTTTACTGATAGCAGATGTTTGCCTTTGTGTTGGTAGTTTTGGGCCTATGAGAGGCTTTCATGTTTGCGTCCTGTGAGTGTGTTAGGTTTAGATACCTATCCATGAGGACGTCGATGTCATCATTCCATACTGGAGGAGGTCCTTGTAGCTGAGGGTTTTACTCATTGCCGCCTACAGCTGGAGTTGTTGACAGCTGACGTCATCATATGGATTCCCTATTCTGGGGAGCACTTAGCCATTGGATTTAAGGATGGGTACCCGACTGGTGTTGAGTACGTGATTTCCATCCGTAGAGTTCCTCTTTTTACTGATAGAGGATGGGAGCTCTATTTAAGAGAGCGTGCTATCAGGAGCACCACATGAAAGATTCGTATACCGATCTTGCCTCCTACCAAGCATTATTGGCCTGTGTCGCAATCACCCGTTATTGATATCCCATTGTCAGGTGTTGATGGTTTTGCACTGTCAGAGGGTCCCTACACTCAGGAGGTATTCCAGCATTGGTGGTCCCCTCATACTATTGGAGCCCAGACCCGCGCCACTCAGTTCATGGGAGATATGGTTACAAGATTCGTGATGATGACGGATTGGCTAGCCTGTGTTCGAGATCCAACTCATTTGACACAGATTGACAGTTTGATCCAACGTTTGGAGCAGACACATTTCTTTATCTGGCATTTGGGTAGAGATCCGACAGAGGCATATTCGTTTGATCCTTCTAGCTCAGGCGCTAGCCCCTCAGATGAACCATTTGGCTTTGTCGATGCGGATCCTCCTTTGTATAGGCCTGACATCCTTGTTGATAAAGATCCAGTGACTTAGGAGGAGTTACATCAGGTGGACAGGATCGATGATGTAGATATTGACACCATTGTCTTCTTCTGATGTGTATTCTCGTTATCTCTTTTGATAGGCCTCTGTTATATATTAGGTGGTTGTGCCCCATTCTCGATATATCTTTTGATTGGCCTCTGTTAGTAGTAGGGTGTATGTGTCCCATTTCCCTGTATTTTTAGCTGTACAGAGATGATGTATGTAGATGATGATATACTTAGGAATCAATGTATAGTTTTTTATTCCCTATATCATATTGCCATCTATTATCTGTAATGCATGTATCATGTTATGCATATGTATGCATGTCCAAAGATATTCAGAATTGACCCCTAGATGGTCTTATAATACGGCCCACACATATGTCTTCTTCGACAGTCAGCCATATAGATCATACCCCACCATTAGACAGGGTGTCTGTAGATTAGCTGTTGTAACATACTATGACCCTCTTGATATTTCAGGTTCCCGCAGGATTTGTGGAGGGAATGCTGGATCACTAGGTATCAGAAAGGCATGTTTTCTGGTTTGGAACCCAGGAGTTGACTCTGACTCTAGAGAAGTATGCACGTTTGACGATGCTGCCACTTGACAGACCTTGCGTGCATATGGCTGGGACATGAGTCGACAGTTCATAACCTTCATCGGACTGAGGCGTAGAGTTGTGTAGGATGAGATCACATCCGACCATATGATATCCCAGCGTTTTCTGACTGACAGATTTGGCTTTGAGGACAGCTATACTCGACATTTTGGGGATTTCATCATACTAGAGGACTAGTGGAATTTGGCCAGAGTGGATGTATTCTTGATGTGCATAGTGGCATATGTGTACATGCCACGATATATGGATGAGCTGGATATTGGTGTTATCATGGTAGTGAGAGCTCTCAAGGAGGGTCGTACCATCATTCCGATGATTATGGCGGAGACGCTGAGGTCGGCCATGTTTTGCAGCACTTACCCTGTAGGGGTATTCACAGATAGTTCGGTCATGTTGTACGTGTGGTTTATGTCACACTTGAGACCGATTGGGACCTTTCGCCGACACGGGTACTGCTTTACCCATGATACAGCTATGTCTTACTCCTTTCAGCCATCGGAGTGTATAGACGCTATGTCTTCATCGATATTTTTGGTGGAGATCAGTGATCCGTTTGACATTCTGCCATGCACAGGGCTTAGCTCACCCTACAGTTTTATTCTCATGCTCCGGGCATGGACTATCTCCCTCTGGCTGGTTTGAGGGGTATGACTACCTACCACCCACTGGCCGTGAAGTCGCAGTTTGACCAGTTTCAGCACTTCCATCCTTTTAAGGGAGCGCTAGGTCAGCGTTTAGCTTCCCGCTATCTATCAGCAGAGAACCGATCCCGGGTGTATGCATGTTGGGATTAGCGTGAGATAGCTTCTTTTTCTGTTATCCATCTGGGCTGTTCTCCAGAGTATTCTGCGTGGATCGAGACAGAGACTTCATCGGCTACGGCAGTATCCACAGTGCCGAAGATTAATTCAGATGGTGGAGAGTCCATGGAGGACATTGATTCCCACATCGAGGAGGAGCCATCTACTGGGTTTCTAGCAGCTCTATTAGATTCTCCCAGTACTAGCACTGTTGTGATCTAGCATTCAGCACAGTACTTCGAGCAGAGTCTTCATTTGATGACCTTCGAGAGAGATCAGGCTAGAGCCTTGATGTTGGCTGCTCTTGATGGGAGAGGCACAACTCTGTTAGAGAGAGACGAGGCATTAGCTCGTAGAGATGCCGCTGTTGTTGAGAGGGATAATGCCAGATCAGCCAGAGATGTCGTGACAGTTGAGAGGGATAGCGCCATATCTGCCCGAGACGTAGCCGTTGTAGATAGTACTACATTGAGGTCCCTTACCACTGACATGATTGCAAAGATGAGCACGTACATTGATGAGCATAAAGTCACCATGCAGATGGCTGTAGATATGTTGGCTCGTGTAGATACCCTTGTACAGGAGACCACAACTTTACCTTCTTCTTCTGAGAGGGATGCCATGTTGGGCTTGATAGCTCGCATATACATTGATTTATAGATGGGCTCGTATTTTCCTGCACAAACTAGCCTAGCCCTTTTGTCATGTACATTTTACATTGTGTATATCAAACAACATTATATATAGCAGGGAAATATATTTTTGATCACTTCCCTTTTAGATATGCCTGGATACTTGCTTGATATTTTGCCTGCTTCTTCAGGGTTTGTGATCTTGATGTATTCTGAATTCCTCCTTGATAGATGGACATTGAGTTTTCTTTGGACATTTCATTATGGATCATTGAACCGTTAGAGTTCGGTCCCAATTGTCGTCTCAAGAATTTTATATACACACACCTATACATCCATCCTAAGATTGAGAGAGACAATTGAAGACCTTCACCCTTAAGCGCAGCGGAAGAGTGATACACATAAGAGGTCTTCTCTCAATTCATGTAAGTACTTAATATTATTATGATTATTGATTTTATTTTAATCTATGCAATAACACTTTCCTATATAATTTTATCCAGCATCTGGTATCAAAGCCATGATTACGTTATTGTATAGAATAAATTAATTATATTTTTATGATATAAAGTTTAATACCGTATAATTATTTAATTACGCTGTATAGCTAATTAATAGAGAAATTTCAGTAAAAATAAATTCCCGTAATTTGATCATATCTCACTCCTTTTGGTTCTTAATTTACTGGATGTATAGTTCGATTGACTTGAATTAGCTGCTACGTATAAACGTAAATTTGTGTAATTCATCAATTATTTAAGAATTACGTACTCTGCCGGAACTGGAAGTTATATAAATTGTATAGTTCTCTATTTTGGGATTATGATTATGATTTTGAGAGTTTATTTATGAATTCATAAAGTATTCGACCAATTAGTGTATGTAAACGACAAAAACAAGAAAAAGTAAGATTGTTTATCAATCATGTGTGTGCATGTTTATATATTTATGTTTTCGGAATATCCCAGCATGGTATTGTAATCCTAGAAATTTTCAATTTTCAATTTTGAAGGCACCGGCTTATTTGAAACATGCTTGTCTGTTGCATTCATGCACAATATTCTAATTCATTTGTATCACTTACGTACTGTATTAATTTCGATTATTTTATATATAATCAATTCATGTTCATAACTATATATCTTAATTTAAATTTCTTAAACATGATGTGATATATTATTGGGGCTTTTAATTAAGTTGTTACATGTAAATTTTAAATAATGTTAATTTTCAAACTTGATTAATATGTTTAAAGAAAATTGAGTTTGATCATAATAATTTACATGTATGAGTGACTCTTTTATTGTTAAAATTAATAATCAACCCAACGGAGGGTTATTAATTGAAACAATTAAAGATTAAGAAAAGTCACATAATGTTACATTTAATAAATGAATATTTTAATTTTACCCAACGGAAAATTAGAATTAGAATTTTTTAAATAGAATTTTATTGCATAAGTAACATGTTTATTTCGTTTTCTGCCCAACGGTGATGCGTGGATAAATGTGTTGTGTATTATTTTATGGGGATGTTATTAGTATATTATTAATTGGACCAACGAAAAATTAATAATTATGCACCAACATCTCATTAAAATCTATTTTTAGGTGTTGTAAATATATTTTATATAACTAACTGCTTGCCCTACAATTGGTTTTTATTATGATTAATTATTGTTGTACATTGTGGATTTCTTTTAGTTTTTTGTAAGCATGCTTATGAGCTTGATTGTATTTCAGCATTGACTCCAACTAGTATTTCTGGGTATCTCTCTGGAATTGAAGCCTTGAATAGAACTAATTTTACTGTTTGGAAAGAGCAAGTGAAAATTGTTCTCGGCGTTATGGATTTGGACTATGCATTACGAGTTGATCATCCTGCTCCACTTACAGATACAAGCTCAATTGAGCAAAAATCTATTTATGAAAAATGGGAGCGATCCAACCGCATGTCCCTTATGATTATGAAAAACTCTATCACGACAGCTATTCGAGGAGCCATTCCTGACTCTAAGAATGCTAAAGAGTACTTAACTTCAGTCAAGGAACAATTTAAGGGTTCTTCTAAAACTCATGTAAGTACCCTTATTTTGAAAATGCTCACTAGCAGGTATGATGGGGTTAGTGGAGTGCGCGAGCATATTATGATGATGAACGACATGGCCTTTAAATTAAAGGGTATGGACATGGCAATTTCTGAGGGTTTTCTTGTTCACTTCATTATGACTTCTCTTCCTGCACAGTTTGATCCATTTAAGATCAATTATAACACGCAGAAAGAAAAATGGAAGATGAGTGAGTTAATTGCCATGTGCGTCCAAGAAGAAGAAAGGCTTAAGATTGAAAAACCTAATGTTGCTCATCTAACTACCACTAGATCTCATAAGAAGAAGGCTCATAAAAATGGCAAAGGTTTTAAGAATAAGGATAATCTAATTTCTACCAAAACAAATAAGGCAAATCATTCAGGTAACAACTCTGAGGCAGGTCCTAAATGTCACTTCTGTAAGAAGCAAGGACATATTCAAAAGAATGTCCTAAATTCAGAGAATGGCTTGAAAAGAAAGGTATATCTTCCTTCAATTATGTAACTTATGAATCCTTTCTAATTGATGTTCCTTCTAATACATGGTGGCTTGACACTGGTGCTATGGTTCACATTACTAATTCATTGCAGGGATTCCTTTCAAAGAAGACACTCCAAAAGGGGGAAAGAACCATTAAAGTTGGCAATGGAGAGTCTATACAAGTTGAAGCTGTAGGAACTCTTCCTTTAGTTTTGTATTTATATGATACTCTTTATGTTCCCAGTATGACACGGAATTTAATTTCTGTATCTAAACTTGACGTTGATGGATTTTCGTTTAAGTTTGGGAATAATAAAATAATTATTTATCATTACTCTCATGTTATTGGTTCTAGTTCTTTAGAGGGAAACCTCTATAAGATAAATTTGGATAATGTCTTTGCTGAATCCTTATTAACAATGAATGTGACAGAAAATACATCTAAAAGTGGAACTAAGAGAAAACTAGATAATGAGAATTCTTCAAAATTGTGGCATAAACGCTTAGGCCATATTTCAAAAGACAGAATGCAACGTCTTGTAAAGGATGGAATTCTTCATTCCCTAGATTTTTCTGATCTTGACCATTGTATTGAATGTATAAAAGGAAAATTTGTGAAAGGTAATAAGAAAGGAGCAACTAGAAGTAGTGCACTTCTTGAGGTGATTCACACTGATATATGTGGACCATTTTCTCCAGGAATTGGTGGACACAAATATTTCATTACGTTCATTGATGACTATTCTCGTTATACTTATGTGTACCTGATTAATGAAAAATCTGAATCACTAAATATGTTTAAAGTTTTCAAGGCTGAAGTTGAAAATCAACTTGAGCGAAAAATTAAAGTAGTGAGATCAGATAGAGGCGGGGAGTATTATGGTAAACACTCCGATACAGGTCATAGTCCAAGCCCATTTGCCTTATTTTGTCAAGAAAATGGAATCGTCACTCAGTACACAATGCCTGGTACACCGCAGCAGAATGGTGTAACTGAGAGGCGAAATCGTACCCTTATGGATATGGTACGTAGTATGTTATGTAATTCTAGCTTACCTGTATTTTTGTGAACTGAGGCATTAAAGACAACTGTTCATATTTTAAACTGGGTTCCTAGCAAATCTGTCCCTAACACTCCTTATGAAATTTGGACAGGTAGGAAACCTAGTTTAAAATACTTACGGGTGTGGGGTTGTCCAGCCGAGGCTAAGATTTTTAATCCACAAATAAAGAAACTTGACTCTAAAACCATTAGTTGTCATTTCATTGGATATCCTGAGAGATCTAAGGGTTTTCGATTTTACTGTCCCTCTCATACCACTAGAATTGTTAAGACTAGGCATGCAGAGTTTTTAGAGAATGGTGGTTTAAGTGGGAGTGGTGAGCCTAGAAAAATTGATCTTGAAGAAAACATGTTTTATATTTCTAATCCTGTAATTCAAGAAGGTGAGGCACAACCTCCCATTGAGGCGAATGATACCCCTGAGATAGCTGAGCCACCACCTAATGTTGAACCTCACATTATTGAAAATCATATTCCTGAAATTGTGCAGCCTTTACGAAGGTCCGAAAGACCTAGAAAGCCTATTAATTTTGATGATTTTATAACCTATCTTAATGAGATTGACTATGATTCAAGTAAGATTAATGATCCTATCTCCTATAAAGAAGTCATTATGAGTGCTCAATCAACTCAATGGCTTGAAGCCATGAATGATGAGTTAAAATCAATGGAGCTTAATAACGTTTGGGATCTTGAGGAATTACCAAAAGGTTTTAAACCTGTTGGTTGTAAGTGGGTCTATAAGACCAAATTAGATCCTAAAGGGAACGTTGAAAGGTATAAAGCTTGATTGGTTGCTTAAGGTTTCACTCAAAAGGAAGGTGTGGATTATAATGAAACGTTCTCTCCAGTATCCAGGAAAGATTCATTTAGAATAGTCATGGCTTTAGTAGCTCATTATGATTTAGAGTTACATCAGATGGATGTTAAAACTGCATTCCTTAATGGTAACTTGCATGAGAATGTCTATATAGCACAACCAGAAGGTTTTTTGGTTAAAGGCAAGGAACATATGGTATGTAGACTTAAGAAGTCCATATATGGGTTAAAAAAAGCTTCTCGACAATGGTATCTAAGTTTCATGAGGTGATGAGTAATTTTGATTTTAAGAAAAATATAGTGGATCAATGCATATACTTGAAGGTCAGTGGGAGTAAATTTGTTATTCTTGTTTTGTATGTTGATGATATACTACTTGCAAGTAATAACTTAGACATGTTGCATGAGACCAAACGTTTTCTTTCTAAAAATTTTGATATGAAGGATCTCGGTGAAGCCTCTTATGTTATAGGTATTGAAATTCATCGAGATAGGTCTCGTGGGATATTAGGATTGTCCCAAAGAGCTTATATTGACAAAGTTCTTAACAAATACAACATGCAAAATTGCTCCCCTACTGTCGCACCTATTGTTAAGGGTGACAAATTTGGCTTATATCAATGCCCTAAGAATCAACTTGAGCGTGATCAAATGAATCTTATTCCCTATGCTTCTGTGGTTGGGAGTCTTATGTACGCTCAAGTTTGTACACGTCCAGATATAGCGTATGTAATTGGCATGCTTGGACGTTATCAGTCCAATCCAGGTTTGGATCACTGGAAAGCAGCCAAAAAGGTTTTACGCTACTTACAGGGTACTAAGGATTTTATGCTTACATTCAGAAAAACGGATAACCTTGAAGTTGTTGGTTATTCTGATTCTGATTTTGCTAAGTGTAAAGACGAAAAGAAATCTACATCAGGGTACATTTTTATGCTTTCAGGAGGCCCTATTTCGTGGAGAAGTCATAAGCAGGAGTTAACTACCACTTCCACGATGATGGCAAAATATGTGGCTTGTTATCATGCTACTTGTCACGCCGTATTGCTGAGGAATCTTATTTCAGGACTTAAGGTTGTAGATTCCATTTCAAGGCCATTGAAAGTATTTTGTGGTAATGATTCTGCTATTAGTTTTTCCAATAGCACTAGTTTGAGTGGTGCTGGGCTATACCTCGACACTAAGTACTTATTTGTCAGGGAAAGAGTTGAAGATCAAAGCGTTGTCATTAAGTATATTAGTACGCATGATATGTTAGCGGATCCACTTACGAAAGGCTTACCACCCAAGCTCTTTTTAGAGCATGTTGCCGGCATGGGTTTAGCTGTTAGTCTTAATTAGTGAGTTATTTTATGTAAGACAACAATTTTGAGCTCGTTGTTTTTAAACTTCACTTTATGTTTATGGTTTGCTATTCTCTTTTATTGTGCACACTTGAGAACTTATGAGCAAACGGTACGGTAATGTTTTGGACCATATGAATGAGTTTATTCAATTACCACTTATGTAAATTCTATTCATACCTGTTATGCTTAATGTTAATCTTTGTTTTAATAAAAGTACTAATTGTGTAACTAATGGGGATCTTGTGTTAATAGTGACACAAAGATTGTATTAATTCGCATTGGTATTTTTATTTGAACATGATGTAGACATTAAATTAATACTTGGCCAAATTAATAATTGTAAGCGTTATGTTTTGTATATAAATAGTATTTCGGCCAAGTGGGAGAATGTTAGAATATTTTATTCCTTATGTGGCCTTTATTATTTATGTAATTATTGGGCTTACATATTGTATTAATTTAATAACTTTATTTATGGGTTTGGTAATTAATTATGTGGCCTATAAATAATATTCCTAATAGTATTTGACATAATGGGCCCTAGGGTTTCATAATCTTGATGGACGATTTTGACCCTTAGTTATTCTATAAATAAAACCGTTAGAGTTTGGTCCCAATTGTCATCTCAAGAAATTTATATACACACACCTATACATCCATCCTAAGATTGAGAGAGGCAATTGAAGACCTTCACCCTTAAGCGCAGCGGAAGCGTGATACACATAAGAGGTTTTCTCTCAATTCATGTAAGTATTTAATATTATTATGATTATTGATTTTATTTTATTCTATGCAATAACACTTTCCTATATAATTTTATCCAACACGCACCACAGATGGTCGCCAGTACTCCTATTTAGGAGGAGCCTAGTTAATTCCATATCTTATGGATTGGTATTGCTCTTCAAGGTACAACCGCAGCTTAGATGGTCGCCGAATCTCCAATTTAAGAGGAGGTCAGGTAGTTCCATCCCTTTGGTTTGAAGCCAATGAAATGTAGAGGATTGAAGGATGATCCCAGTACCATTGACAAGTGTTTATATTTTGGTAGGGGGTGAGACCGAACCATAAATGGCTGCCTACGTACTCCTATTGAAGAGGAGATCAGGTCTGCGTAGTTCGAACCTGGTGTAAGAGGTTCAACACTATTTGTGGCAGAAAGGGTGTAGGAATGTTTTTATTGTTTTTTATTTTTATAATGAGAAGGGTATAGAAATGTTTTTGTTGTTTTTGTTTTATTGTGACCGGGCCATGTAAAATTGTTTCCTACATACTCCCGTGTATCAAGGAGATCAGGTCGACGTAGTTCGCCCCTCAGGACGATTTGTAGCCGACGAAAAGCTTGATCCCATATGCAGGACATACTGTGGGGAAAAAAGAAAGTTTGATCCTAAGTTCAGGATAAACTGCAGCTGTGAAAAGTTTGTTCCCATGTTTGGGACAAACTACAAGTGTGAAAGGTTCAATCCCTGGTGGGATAACCAAAGTTATATGAACAGAGTGAAGCCAGGCTGCTGACTTGAAGAGTATGTTTCCCTGAGGGGCAAAGTGTGAAAAAGAGTTTTATGTAGTGAAGGGTTAAAGAACCAGAATAATTGGTGATCTAATGATCCAACACCAGGATGTTTGCTTAATGGTAACTTCAGACATAGTACCATTTCACGGCGTCTGAGTTGATGAGTTGCGAAAATTCATCACCGTCCATTTCCTGCAATCTGAGAGCGCCTCCTATCAATACCTCCTTGACAACAAACGGGACTTCCCAGTTAGGGGCAAATTTTCCTTTGGACTGATCTGGGTTGTCAATGATCTTCTTTAAAACCAAGTCATGTTGTTTAAACTGCCGTAGCCGGACTTTTCTGTTGTAGGATCTGGCGATCCTTTGTTGGTATAACTGACCATGGAAGATAGTCGCGGTTCACCTTTCGTCTATTAGAGACAATTGGTGATACCTGTCTTGTACCCATTGGTCTTTATCCAACTGAGCGTCTATCAACACTCTGAGGGATTCCATTTCAACTTCTATGGGGAGCACTACTACCATCCCATAGGTTAATATGTAGGGTGTTTCCCCAGTGGAAGTGCTCATTGATGTTCTATAGGCTAACAGAGTAAGAGGCAATAAGTCAGGCCATCCTTTGTGATTGGCAGACATCTTTTGCATGATCTTCTTGATGTTTTTGTTAGCTGCTTCAATAGCACCATTCATATTTGGACGGTAGATGATGGAGTTAAGGTGTTTGATGTGGAATTTACTGCATAACTCCTCCATCATTTTGTTGTTGTGGTTCTTAGCATTGTCTGATACAATTACCTCTGGTTGTCCATATCGACAAATGACATCGTTTCTGATAAAATCAATGATGACTTCTTTGGTAACCCTAGGGAAGGAGGCTGCTTCTACCCACTTGGTGAAGTAGTCGATCATGGTGAAGATAAACCGATGTCCATTACTAGCTTTGGGCTCGACGGGCCCGATAACGTCCATTCCCCTCATTAAGAAGGGCCAAGGTGAACTCATATTGTGGAGCTACCTCGGAGGGGCGTGGATAACATTCCCATGAATTTAGCACCGATAACATCTCCTGACGTGGTCATCGTAGTCAGCCTTGAGAGAGAGCTAGTAATGTCCTGTCCTGAGGGTTTTCTTAACAAGTAGGGGCCACTCATTTGTGGGCCACATACTCCTCCATGGACCTCATCTATGAGTCTCTGAGCTTGGTCCTGGTCCAGACATATGAGGAGACCTAATCATGCATCTCTTTTGTAGAGTGTATCTCCGCTTAGGTAGAATTTCATAGCAAGTCGATGGATCCGCCTTTTCTCAGTCGGGCTCACCTCAGCGGGTGTAGATCCATCTCGTAACTACTCCTTGATGTGCTGATACCAAGGATGCTGGATGGGAGGTAACTCATCCGATACTTCTCCAACATAGTTCCCATAGGCGGGTGCCTTTTGCAGGGCAAATGTGACGCTTGGCATGTGTTCCTTGTCAGGCATGTGAATTAAGGAGGCCAAAGTTGCTAACACATCTGCAAAGTCATTCCTATTACGAGGAATGTGTAGAAAGGAGATCTCTTCGAACTCCAAAGCCATCTATAAAACTTACCGATGGTAAGGCAGAAAATGTAGCTCTCTAGTCTGATAGATTCCCGTGGATTGTTTGACTACCAACTCCGAATCCCCAAAGACAGTTAACCGCCTGATACCCATTGAACGGGCAAGTTTTAGCCCCATGATGCAGCCTTCATACTCAGCTGTGTTGTTGCTGTTGGCAAACTACAATTTGACGGTGACAGGATACTGTTCCCCCTTACCGGATACTAGAACTGCTCTAGCTCCAGAACCTTCCATATTAACAGCTCCATCAAAATACATTTTCCATGTATGGCATGTATCGTACTGATGGTGTTGCTGAATTGCCAATACCTCTTCATCGGGGAAGTATGCTTCCAAGGGTTTGAAGTCCCCTGAAGGTGCGACAGCCAGTTGATCCGTAATTCCTTGGCCTTTGATGGAATTTTGCGTCACGTAGACGATGTTAAATTGGTGTAGGATCAACTTCCATCTGGACGGTCGGCAATTTAACATGGGTTTATTGAACACGTACTTGAGAGGATCCACGTGGGATATGAGATGGTCTGTGTGACCATGGAGGTAATGTTGTAACCTCATAGAAGCCCATGCTAAAGCACAACAAGTCTTCTCAATCAGAGTGTACTTGTGTTCACTGCTACTGAATCTTTGCTGAGGTAGTAGATAGCGCGCTCTTGGCCTCTATTGTCTTTCTATCCCAGCATACAGCCTATGGCATTATCACTTATGGACAGGTACATTAACAGGGGAACACCACCCCTAGCACTCATCATTCCACTTTATGGAGGAGTTCTTCCTTCATAACCTGAAGATAGGCTCACAGGTTGCTGTGAGTAGAGAAATAAACCTGCGAATGAAGTTGATTCTTCCCAAAAATCCCCGTATTTCCTTCTCTGTCTGAGGAGTAGGCATTTTCGTGATGGCCTGGATTTTGGTGGGATCCAGCTCAATCCCTTTGTGACTGACTAGGAATTCTAGTAACTTGCCTGATTTAACACCAAAGGCACACTTGGCTGGATTTAACTTCAAGTTTTACTTACGCAACCTGTTGAAGAGCTTTCTGAGATGGTCTAAGTGGTCTTCCTCCCTTTGGAACTTGACAATGATGTCATCGACGTAGATCTCTATCTCTCTGTGCATTAATTCATGGAAAAGAGCCATCATAGCTCGCTGATAGGTGGCTCCGGCATTAATGAGGCCGAATGGCAACCATCTATAGCAAAAGGTTCCCCAAGGCGTGATGAATGCAGTTTTCTCACGATCCTCCTCAGCAACCAAAATTTGATGGTACCTTGCAAAGAAATTAGCGAAGGAGAACATACTATATTGAGCAATATTGTCAATGAGAATGTGGATAAATGGTACGGAAAAGCTATCCTTAAGGCAAGCTTTGTTCAGATTCTGGTAATCCATGCAAACTCACACCTTTCCTCTAGGTTTAGGTACAGGAATGATGTTGGATATCCATTCAGGATATGTGGACACCATGATAATACTAGCTTGAAATTGTTTCATAATTTCTTCTTCCACCTTTAAACTCCACTCAGGTTTCAATTTCCTGAGCTTCTGCTTGACTGGCTTGAATCCCTCTTTAATAGGAAGGCGATGAAGAACAATGTCGGTGGACAAACCCACCATGTCTTCATGAGACCATGCAAACACATCCTGGAATTGGGTTAGTAGCGTAACCATATCATTTCTCTGGTTTGGAGTAAGGTCTGAACCAATCTGGATTAACTTAGGGCTTTCTAAGGTTCTAAGATTGAAGGAAGTGGTTTGATCAAGGTTGGGTTTAGGTTTGTCTTCGACCCATTCTTTGATCTTCCGAGGCACCTCAATGTCCCCTTGTATTTCCATCAAGTATGAGTCCAACTTTTCATCAAAGTTACAATCCTTGTGGAGAAGAGGCATCTTATCAGCAAGTACAGACACATCTAAGTTAAGAGTCCTAAAACAAAATATGCTTTGACTTAGTATATAGAAAATTGTTTAATCATACAAAGTGTTAGCATGTATTGACAAAACAACTGCTAATACTGTACAGAAAAGTAAGCAGTTATGATATTTACGGGGCAGAAAGAGTTCCTGCCCATTTTACCCTCGTCGACCAATGCAAGGAGTGCTGCTCCAATTGTCGAGGGTAAAGTCCTGGTGGACTGTAGTGATGGAGGGCCTGTCATCATCCTCTTTTTCCCGAATGATGACCATTATGTCTGGGAAATCATCGTCTAGGGTGTATCTGTTTGTATGTTCATCATGGACAATGATGCGTATGCCTGACATCATCCTAACGATGTCTTTGTTTTATTCTTCGTTCCTCTTCTTCCACTTTATGATCTGGAACAAAGACTTCCTTCTCCTTTACCGGTATCGGCTTGGGAAATAACAGAGCCATTACGTTGGCTAGCACCTTTACTGGAGATTGTACGGACTCAGGATTTATATGTGCATATAACAGCCGTGTGGCTGAAGATGAAGGAATCTGATGATGCTTATGAGGATTCCTGTGACTAGAACTGGCAGAATAGCCTAGTCTGGATGTCCCAATTTGACTGGACACTTGAATTGTGCGCTTAATGCCCTAATGACTTTTACCCAACCCCTGTCCAGGCTGGTGACCTAATGATATCATTTCTTGAGTAGCTACCATCACTTCGGCAAAAATCTTGGGTACTGGAAATGGCGTCCCGATGGAATGGTGTTGAGTGTTGCTCACTTCCAAGGTATGAAAACTGACCGGCTCAACATTCGAATTGACATTAATGAGTGGTATGTCACCCTGTTTAGGACATTCTGGTTCAGCGTTGACAGTGACTAGGCTATTGTTAATAATGTATTTAAGTTGCTGATGAAGAGTGGAGGGGACGACCCCAGCCATATGAATCCACGGTCTTCCCAAGAGC
The DNA here is from genome assembly GCA_016801055.1 of Panax notoginseng. Classification (NCBI taxonomy): domain Eukaryota; kingdom Viridiplantae; phylum Streptophyta; class Magnoliopsida; order Apiales; family Araliaceae; genus Panax; species Panax notoginseng. The sequence goes on along the minus strand of CM029017.1, from coordinate 79,685,154 downwards.
AGATTGTATCCTGAATCTATCTTGAGCACGTGAAAAGATACACAGAATGTGTTGGGACCAATCTCGATTGGCAGCTCAATCTCTCCGACTGAATTCCGGTGGGATCCATCAAAAGTTTTAATAATCGTATGGCTGCTTCAGATCCGTTTGAGATTGACGTTCATCTTCAGTAAAGTAGCATAAGGACATATATTCAGAGACGAACCTCCATCTATCAAGACTCCAGCTAACATTTATCCGGAGGATAAAACCGTAAAATATAATGGCTTGCAATAACCGGTCCCTTCGGGCTATATGTCATCATCAGTGAAAGATATCACATTGTTGTTAAAAATGTGATCAACCAAATGTTGAAAATTTTCCACATCCACTGATTTCGGCAAGTAAGCTTCTTCCAAAACCTTCAGTAAGATCTTCTTGTGATCCTCGGAGGTTAAAACCAAGTCCAATATTGAAATTTAATGTGGAGATTTTCTTAATCTCAAAACCACATTGGCTTCATTATAACCCATAGTACGGAGGAACTTTTCAATTTTCTCCATGGGAACTTTCCCCTTTGATTTGATGGCAGGCTTCATCACCCGTTAGGGAAGATACAGTGGATTTTCCTTCGACACTGCAGCAGTTGTATGAGAGGTGGATCCTTCAGCTTCTCCATAATTCCATGGGACTTTTTGTAAGCTGATAACATGATATTGTGGTCTGAATGGTAAGTTGATTTGCTTTGGAGCAGCCACTTTCAAAGGATTGTCAACTCCTTTGAGTTGAATTGCTTGTATTGTGAATGGTTTGACAGTCCCATCAGCCACAGCGGATATAACTGCTATCAGTCCCTTCCATTTAGTAGGACATGTATTCTCACTCTCAAATAGCACAGTATCATCGTCTGCCAGTTGCAGGACACCGCTGTCAATTAGATTCTAAATAAGGTGGCGGAGTGCCCAGCATTCTTCCGTGTTGTGACAGCGAGAATGGGAGTGATATTGACATACTCCATCAGAATTAAACCATCCTAAATGAGATTTAATTGGAGGTAGAAGGGAAGTGATCCTTCCTTCATTGATCAACATCTGAAGTATCTCTTCCATAGGTTGGCCCAAGTATGTAAATTCCCTTCTATTAGCAAAATCCCGACGGGCTTTGGCACTTGCTCTCTTCGTCACTTTATCTTCCAGTGTTTTGTTCTCTGAAGGTGACGAGGGAGTATTCATAACAAAAGGGAGTAGACTAGCATGCTCCTGGCTGACTAATTGGCGTGTGACTTGATGCTGATAGGTCACCAATTCGGCCAATTACTCAATCTGCTAACACAGAGCTTTCATCTTTTGTTCAATCACAAATCGGAACTTTGCATAATCCCAATTGTCAACACCGTCTTTGATGGTCTAGGATGATTCACTGTTAAAATTGGAACTCGGTCCACTGCTCCAATTAATCATGTTGACCTCTTCCTCTTTGTGTTGACGAAGAGGGTTGTCTTGTACGTGAGGTTGATCTAGTTTGGTGACCACGATCTCACCATTGTTTATTAAATCTTGGATCTTGTGTTTTAAGACCCAACAATCCTAAGTATCATGTCCAGGTGCCTCGGCATGATAAGCACATTTCCGAGCATCATTGAAACCCCTCCCATTCGGGTTGGCTGGTGGAAGAAGATGTGTGATTTTCTTCTAAGTCGTCAAAAGAGTGAGAATGTTCTCGAGTGAGTGTTTGAAGACTGTGCTTGAAAGGGAGTGTAATTTCTCCTTTGGATAGGCTTATTTTGATTGCCTTTTTGACCTTGTAGTATCAAGGAAACATCCTCCTCTTTCTTTTTATGGACCCTCCGGGGGTTGTTTCCATAAGTTTCGAATTGGATGTGTTCAGCAACAGCTTTAAGGGCAGCTAGGTCTTGAATCTTTCCTGACTTCAATCCCATCTCAGTCATCTCCCCGTGTTTAATCATTTCAGAAAATGGTTACCAATGCCAGCTAAGACTCTTTCATAGAAAGGAGTTTCTTGTATGTCTATGAAGGTCATGACCATTTCTGACTCTGTCATAGAAGGAATAACTTGACCAGTAAGGCGCCTACACCTTTGAGCATACACTCTGAAAGACTCATTGGACTGTTTCTTGACCTTGGTAATCTAGTACCGATCAGGAGCCATCTGAGACTGGAAGCTATATTGAGTGAGGAAGGAGTGAGCAAGCTCTTCCTAACTATGGATCTTTGAGTTGTCTAATCTGGTATACCAAGAACGGGCTTCTCCAGTCAGACTATTTTGGAACAGCTGCATTCTGAGCTTCTCGTCCTCTGCATAAGATCCAAGTTCTCCAATGAATACCTTCAAATGTATGTAAGGATCTCCTAACCCGTCGTACTTTTCGAAGTCAGGAGTTTTGAACTTTTCAGGATAATGAACACCAGGGAATATATAAAGGTCAGCATAAGAGACACTTCCGTGTGCTCCAATTCCTTTGATAGAACGAAGGGTTTGTTCCATTTGAAGGACCTTTTTTCTGATGTCACTGGTGTCTAGATCTCCTTTGAGATGGGTGTTTTCAGGGTTTTTGTCCGTGGTAATCAACTAAAATTTCATATTTGTTTTATCTGAAACTTGGATTCCTCCATGTGCAGAGGATTCTATATGTGTGGGCATTTTTGGACCCTGCGTAGATTGATGTAGTTCTTTAAGCATAATAGCCAAATGTGTAATCTGTTTACTTAATTCGTCAAATTCTTCATGGGAGATAGGATTAAGATTAGCCTGGTCAGATGAAGATATAATTGACTGTAGGCTCATGGCCTTTTTGGACTTTGACCGGGTAGTAGGTCCGATTGTTTCCCTGTGAAAAACTGACGTAGTTTAGTTTTTAGGGAATGTATAAATGTTTACATGCTAGGTGAGGTATCCGTTTTAGGAATATTATCCTGCAAGACGGATGTTAGCTGTTTGTAATACAAGATAACATGTTAATTTAAATATGTATGTATACATATTTCTTCATATTTCTCATTACATGGAGATGAATATGGAAGTGAAATTACAAGTAATTGACTTTACGAGTAATTTGAAGTGAGAAGGTATGAAGAGACTTTCCTCCGCGTTTGGTTTATCAGAGGTTGACCTATCTTAGGTTATTCTCGCAGCTTTTTGTCATGAAGGTTCCCAAATCATCGCAATTTACTCGACGGGAAGTTAATCCGGTCTTTCAACTGGAGCGAATTTGGGTGGTGCCTTTCCTGATCCTTATTGGAATTAGTCTTCCTACGAGTCCAGTAATCAAACACCGACAGGATAGCCTCCTGATGGAGGAACCACACAACATACATTCACATACAACGTGTCTCACAGTTTATGAAAATGATGACATGTGCGAAGCCCTAATATCACAGATAGATATTTTGTAGTGCAGTAAAAAAATACATTCGTACACATTCATCAAATGTAAATGCGACATCCACACACAAGCATATAACAATTTTGAAAAGCTTGTAATAGCGGCTTAAGTCCTCTTACTGGAGTCTCCAGCGGAGTCGCCACCTGTTACGTCGGGATTTTTATTTGTCCCTTTCTGTTCTTATTCTTTGGTGTTCTCATGTTAGTGAGTTTGTTTGAAAAAAATAAGTTGTGAAAAGGTCCGACATTTATATGTAGACGATTTGACTGTAAGAGTCGCCAGTTGGTTTTTTATATGGTTGTACTAACACAACCGAGAAAAGGTTTGCTCATGGACCCAGTGATGTGACACTGCAAAACGGGTCGGTGAAACCGAGATTCATTATGGTCCGGGGACTTTCTTATGCGGAGGGAAGGTGTTAGGCACCCCCCGACATCCGTATTACCACGGTGATCTCCACTTTTCAAGAAACTGTTATATGAATATGTGTGTGTATATGTGGGTCAATGTGCTGTTATTTAGAAGTAGTGCGAGGCCTCCTTCGCACCTATATACACAGGGTTTGAATTTGTGTAAAAATTCATTTTTAGATAAGATATGGCAGTGATGTTTTATAAAAGAGGTTTTTCAAACCCTTATGCTCAATAGTAATTGAGACCTTTTACACTTCCATTTTATTAAGTGTTCGGCTTAATTGCTTTTATTTTTTGAGATGCGAAGTATCTTTGAGAAAATAATGTATAAAGTAGTGCCGAACTCCTCGTGGGCATGAAAACCATCTGAAAAATCCAAACACTGTGAATAAATTTACAAGCTGCTTACAGCTAAAAATGTCCATCACGGGAACCGAATCTAGATCTAGTAGGCTGAATCTGTGATCACATGATTCCTAGGCTCACATGATGGCGCAATTGATATGAATGCATTAAGCAGGTATATATATAAAAGTTGTAAAAGTATATATATACAGACATGATCAGCCACCATGAAGCACCTCCATGGGGGATCAAAAATATAAATAATGCTATAAAAGCTATCAACCGCCACAAAATAAAATCCAGGCGGGACAAAAAGTAAATATATATATATATTTAAGCAGTAAACACACCGGATGTAAAATCCAGGCTCATCGAACAAAGTCCAACAACAGTTAATTTATATAAGTATATATATATATATATATATTAAAGCAGTAAACTCTCCGGATGTAAAATTCAGGCTCATCGAACAAAGTTCGACACACAGTTCATATATATATATATATATATATATATATATATATATATATATATATAAAAGCAAATAAACACTCAAGACGTAAGTTTAGGCTCATCGAACAGAGTTCGACAAATTGTTCATATATATAAGTATATATATATGAAAGCAAATAAAAGCTCCAAATATAAGTCTAGGCTCAGTCGAGGCATAACTCGATAATGTTAGTCCATATATATATATATATATATATATATATATATATACAAACTGAAATAAAACCACGGACTGAAGTCCGGGTATACACACGCAACACGACTCTCAACGCGAAGAATGGTGTGTGCAAAGATGAAGAGAAAGGCTTTAAAGTGTGTAAGAAGGCTTACAGTGGGCTGCCAAAGAAGACTTCTATAACTTTAAGTGGATGAACACTCGGCTCCCGCCGATACAAATAGTAGCTATATGTGAGCTCACAAGTGTTTAAAATGAGAAACACTCAGTTTAGGGTATGTATAGAGCAAATTTGACAGGGCTTCCTCACCTTTTTCTCTTAAAAAATGGCCATCCTAAGCCCTCTATTTATAGAGGGGGAGCTGCGGCTAGCCGCAGATGTACTTGCGGTTGCCCGGGGTGCCCTGGGCTCTGCGGGTCCCGCCGTTTTGTAGTACGTGCACGCGTGCACTGTGATGTTCGCTCGAACTTTCAGAATTGCAATCTGGGCATTCGATTGAGGTGTGTAAGACCTATTTCGGACCGCCGTTGTCGAGAGTTACGCAATGACATGGGATTAGAGGTTGTACGAAGTCAGGAAGATGGGACCATGCCCTCCGGTCTTCAAGCTTCAAATTATATCTGTTGCCCTGCGCAATAGTCACTTGGGATTAGACTTCCTTGGTTCTTGTGGGACATTGCTGTGTAGAAATGTAAGTATGAGGTGTTGAGACGGTGCGATATGGCATCAAGGTGGCAAGATGATGACTTTGCCCCTCACCGGGGTTATCTTTGGTATGAGCTGATAAAGCAGACATTTCTCAGGGTTATCTTTGAGATTGGACTGCTGCAAGTGTTGAAGGTCCTCAGTGTCATCTTTGAGGTGTGCCTGTCTTCTCGATGTTTTCTCTGGGTCTTGTACTGAGTGCCTCGGTGTGAATGCCAAGGTTGAAGCTGATTGTATTCATTTGAAACAAGCATTTCAGGGGTTATCTCCGGAACTGCAACTGCACTCCTTGGGGTTATCTCCAAGGAACTGCTACTCCCAGTTTTATTTCTGGGACTGAGACTGAATATCTCGGGGTTATCTCCGAGATGAATCAGCCTTCTCCGGTGGAATTTCTGATATTTGAACTGCATGCCTTGGGGTAAAAGCAGTATGCATACAAGCCAATCATGTTTGATGAGAAAGCATATACTTTGTAATAATCTTATTCATTTATTAATAAAAAGTATTAATTTATTAAACACTTTTAATTATCTACATGATGCTGCTTTATAATATGTAATAAACCCATAGTTTTAAGCAATGCTTTTAGAATAATGGTAATGATCACTCTAATGAGATCTAAATTCTTAGAAAGCTTAAAACTAAAATAGTTCCCAATAGTTGGATTACTAAATTGGGGATTAGTGAATCCGGATAGATTGGTACATACGTTGCTTGCTCATTAGACGAGGATGATTGATCTCTTGATCATTTGTTTGGAGACATTAAAGCAAGTATGCAGGTGCTTATTAGAGAATAAGTTCACTGAACGTGGCTCGCTAAGGAATACCTAATGGAGTTTTACTTGCCTATCAATAGGAATTCCTGTAATGATACTAGTACAAGTGATCCTTGGACTTGAGATCATCATAGTATCTTGTGTATGATGAATTATACTTTGACTTATTCCTTAAGAACCTTAGGGTATATCAAATGGTATGCTTGGGTATAATAAGTTGTACATGGAGATAATGTATAATCAATAAAGAATCTACCACTTCTAGTAAAAGAAGAAAAATGTCCTATGTGATTCGATAAATAACAACCCAGTAGTCCTTAGCTAAGGCAAAATGAAATTAGAAAGGAGTTTCTAATTTACATTATTTGGAGTTGTGCATTTAAGGATTGAAATACATATAATTAAATAAAATAAAACTTGATAGTAATTTCATGTCTTATATTTAATTGGAACATTGTATGGTGGAAGGATTGAATTGTACGATAACTATTTACTTAAAGGTTCTTTTATGATTAATGTTAAAATTTATATTATCTGAAAAGTCGTTTATCGCTAGGGAGGCTTATCCCTATTATAGAATAAATATTATTTATTTAAATAAATTAATAGTTTAATTTATTTATTTAAATAAGATTAGAATTGTTCTAACTGATTTATTCACAACCGGTTTAATATGGAGAATCTAAAGGGTCACACCATAAAATGAAGAATAATTATTTAAGAAATTAATGCCATAATCGTAATAATAAGTTAAGCATATTTAATTTAATCTATGGTGATAGAATAAATTAAATAGCTTAATATCTATTATTTAATATTTTAAAAATATTAAATATAAATTAATAAGAGGAGTCTTATTATTATTATTGCTATTATTATTATTTAATTCCTAAAAGAGTTTGGGAATTAATTAGTAAAAGTACTCTCATTTATATCCTAATAAGATTAGGAGGGTAATTAATTAAAAGAGTTTAATTACTTATTCCTAATAAGATTGGGAGCCTAATTTATTAGAGAAATTTAATTAATTAAAATAAAACACAATTCCTTAATTGTTAAGGAGGGTTGCCCACATCTATAAATAATAGGAGTCTTATTATAGGTGTGGTGGTTGTTGACTTTTTCACAATATACGTAATTATAATAGTTGGAGAGTACGCTTATTTTCTATGAGAGATAAAAAAACTAGGATTTTGCCAAACAATCATCTTTTTGAATCTTTATTCTTTCTTGGTGGATCACCTCTAGAGGCCAAACACTTGGGTGGCTAACATTGATCAAAGGAAGGAACCAAACCTAGTGGATTCAGGTTGAACGCGAAAAGAATTGGAGGTGAACTTGTACTTGAGGAAGCTCGAATCTTCAAGGGTATGATTCTTGTTATTCATATCTTTTCGTTTAATTAATAATTGTGTATAAAGGATGATCCGAGTATATGGTTTGTAAAATTTTAAACTCTGATTTTTACGCGTTTTCGCTTATTTTGTGTAATTTGATTACGTTCATGAATATTACAAACCTAACAGTGGTATCAGAGCCAAATCTTTATGCGAATTATTAATTATTTTAATTTGATATGTATATTGATATGTGTTTAGAACAATTTAATTGGGCATAATTTATTATATAATTTTTTTTTATTTTTTTAAAAAAAATAAAAATAAAAAATAAAAAAACTATATCAATTTTCGGATAACTGTTATACCGCGAACTGATTTTTTTTTCTTCTCTCACTGCGATTCGTGTGGTGGTGATATATTATATATTTATAATTTACGTTAGTGGACAAGTAAGTTCACGTCACATATATACTTTATATTATCCCTTGTGATAACCACATTCAAATCCTGTACAAGTTAAAAAAAAAGTTTTTTTTTTCAAAAACGTGGAAGGGGTTCTGGAATGAATTATGAAAAAAAAATTAAGGGATTCACTATGTAGGATCATGATTATGATATATAGTTAATATTTGTTATATATATAATAGTTATATATTTATAATATATTAACGTTATATATATATATATATATATATATATATATATATATATATATATATATATCTTAATTATTTTATTATTAAAATAAAAAATTTATTTTAATTTTAAAATTAGATTTCATGCTAACTAATTAGAGTTGGAATTGGATTCCATGATAACTAATTAGAGTTGAAATTGGATTTGGATTCCATGTTTCATTAAATAATGAAGTTTATTTAGATATGAAATAAGATTTCATATTATTTAAAATAAATGAGTTTATTTGTGAATATGAAAGAAAATTCGTATTTTCTTAAATAAAGGAGTTCATTTAGATATGGAATAAGATTTCATATTATTCAAAATAAAGTAGTTTATTTGTGAATAGAAAAGAGAATATGTGATTCCTTTAATAAAGGAGTTTTTTTTATTTAAAATTGGATTTCATAATTAATTAAAATAAATGATTTATTTTGATTAAAGATTTTGATTAAAATAAATAGTTTATTTTATTCAAAATTGGATAAATTAAAATAAAAGAGATTTATTTTGATTTAATTTTAGATTAAAATAAACGAGTTTATTTTGATTCAAAATTAGATTTTATGTTAACTAAATTTGTCCATTAAATGATATCAATATATATATATAGAAAGTTTATTATTCATGAGATGAATTTTATTTATTGATGCATATGATGATGTGTATGATAATAAATGAGATTGATTATGGACTATTGACCAATGTGATTGGATTTTATTTTAGTTGGATGCATGAATGTATGAGTTTTATTAAATGAGGTTTGCGCACCTCGCCACTTCTAATTTTTTTTTTTAATGTAAATTCTAACTCCCTCCTATGTACTTCTCCTTGACTGCTGATCAAGGTTTCTATTTATTTTAAATAGTTTTGTAATAGGAATAGTTAGAATTAATTTTAAAGAATTGGAGATCATGGAGCAAGGAGCGCTTGAAGACCCGTTTATAATGGAGCCCAAATTTAAATGTAATAGTTATATTTAAATATTAATTTTTACACCCCTAGGGTTTGACCTTTTGGTTCATTTGGTGGCTCTAGTGAACCAAACTAGAATAAAAGTCCATAATCAATCCCGGTAGAATATATTATTCTATATGTCCATGCTTATAATATATATATATATATATATATATATATACATGCACGCTTAACAAGATGAGACAAATTAATAACAAACCCTTAAATTATTTTATATTAAGTTGTAACGTTCAAAGATATTTGGAATATCGAACGTCGCCTTCTAGCATGATAGAAACAATAAAGTATTGAATATTTAATATGAGTTTGTTGTGCACACACAAGGCAAGTATTAAATATTTAAGATATTATTTTTATTACATATGATGTTTATAAGGAATTGAACATTATTGCTTTGTTGTGCACACACAAGGGCTATAGTTTTCTCTTCACTTATATGGAAATGCTGGGTTTGACTTATCTTAAATCATTTTAGTTCGGATGTGCACACACTTGACCATTATAATTTAAGAGGCAAAATACAAGGAGTTACATAGTTGATGTAATTGACAAGAGTTGTCTACCTATTTATTTATATATAGTTTGTTGTGCACACACAAGGTTATATACATTTGAAATGGGATCTTTATTCTCACTAGCATATCTTTAATTAGATATTGTCAAACTATATATATTGAGGGTAATATAGTTTGAAGAAAATAGTGGGAGATACCAATTTAAAATAAGACCTAATTTATTTTGGTAATTAATAAAAGAATGTATGCTAAAATATTGTTAATTACAAATTTATTTACAGAATTTTACAATGTCAAAATTACTATCACTGCGAAATATATTAGATGTTAATTAACCGGATTGAATTACTCGGATTGGTTAAAGAATTTGAGAATAGTTCTCATGGCTGAAAAGCTATCTTATGTCCTTAATACGCCTATCCCTGCAATGGTTGTAGATAATGCCTCTGAGGAAGAGATTATTACTTTTAGAAAGTGGCAAGATGATGCACAGTTGGCTCAATGTATCATGCTCGCATCCATGAGTAACGAGCTTTAGCATCAGCATGAAACTATGGATGCTCCTACTATACTCCTGCACGTCAAGTAGTTGATGGTGAGGAAAGTAGGACTAATAAATATTAGATATCTAAGGAGCTCTTCCGATCTAGAATGACCGATGACACTATAGTACAGACACAAGTCCTTAACATTATCAATTTAATTGAACAAATTAGGACAATAGGTTTTGTCATGGATGAAGGGTTGAGCCAAGATTTGATCTTGCACTCACTCCCGAACTCCTTTCACAATTGTTGTGAATTTTTCATATGAACAAGTTAGATATCAGCCTCGTTGATTTGCTTAACGTGTTAAAAAATATTGCAAGTCACTTCCCAACCAAGAAACACCAAATCTTACTGATAGGGGGGCAAAAGATCTTCTAAAAAGAAGAATGATTCAAAGAAGGTAAATAGAAAGGCAAAAACAAAGGATAATAAGAACAAAACTGATACGGATAGCAAAGGAGTTTGCTTCCACTGTAATAAGCCTGGACACTGGAAAGAAACTGCAAGAACTATCTTGCAGAGGCTATCCATAAAAAGCTTAGTGAAGTTTCGGTTACAAATACAATTTTATTCATGATTTAAAATAAATTTTTCTTTAAGTCAAGGTTCTACTTGGGTATTGGATACCGACTTTGGTTATCATAAATATAGATTTATGAAGGGACCAAGCAGAAGTAGAAAGCTAAACAAAGATAAGTAATCATATATGTGAAAAATTAAGTAAAGGTTGCTACATTAGCCTTAGAAACTTATAGTTCAGCAATGTCTACGGGTAAATCTATTAAGTCAATAAGTTATTATTGTATTCCAGTTCTTTTTAGAAACATTATTTCCATTTTGTTGTTGGACAATGAAATCTTTGGTATTATATTTAAGAACAATTGTTGTTCTATTTATAATAATAATATTTTGTATAGAACTGAAATATTACTTAATGGATTTTGTATACTTGACTTATGTGAAAAATTATTTTACAAATTGAAAAAACTAGTATAAGAAAAGGAGATGATCATTCAAAGAGTTGGTTGATTGTATTTGATGAAATACAAGTATGAATTATTTGAAAGGTTCAAAGAATTCAAAATGAAACAAATTAGCCAAGTATTAGGATTCTTTGACCGGATCAAGGAAGTAATACTTGTGCAATGAGTTTCTAGAACATCTCAAATGGTTTTCTCACAATGGACGCCTCCTGATACACAATAATTGATTGATGTATCTGAAAAGAAAAATCGTACTTGTTGGACATGGTGCGGTCCATAATAATTTTACCGACATTCCAGTATCCTTCTGGGATAATGCCCTAGAAATGGTTGCATATCTATGAAAAAGGTAACCTCAAAATCCAGCCACAAGACTACATAAAAGTTATGGACAGGGAGGATTCTTAATTTTAAGTAAGTTAAGATAAGGGGTTGTCTAGCTTATGTGAAAAGGTTTCAAAGGAAAAGCTTAGGACAAGATTTGACAAGTAAAAATTTGTGGGACATCCTAAAGTAAGTTTAGGGTACATATTCTATAATCTTACTTAGCAAAATGTGTTTGTTGCGAAACACACTGCCTTCTAAGATAAAGATGTTTATCATTAAAGAGGCTAGTGGGAGGATAATAGATCTTTAGGAGTTCAAGAACCACAAAATACTATAAGTCAAATAAGAGAAACCAATAGATAAACCTATTGTACCAAAACTGAATCGTAAATCTGGAATAGTACCGAAGATACCTAGGAGGTATGGATTCATCATAGATGATGATGATGAGGTACACATCATAGAAGATGATGATCCAGTTACATATGATGAGGTAAGAGTTGTAGACACTCAGAGAAATGGATTGAATCAAGCTTCTCAAATATGGAACATTCGTTTTGATGAGACAATTAAAAGAGTTTGATTTTATCAAAAAATAAGAATGAACCTAGTGTGTACAAAAGGGGCAGTGGGAGCATCGTGATATTTCTAGTATTATATGTTGATATACTACGGATAAGAAATAACATACCAATGCTACAATCAGTAAAGATAAAGTTGTCTAAACATTGCTCCATGAATAATTTGGGAAGAGTATCTTAATTGGGGATAAAATCTATATAGATAGATTCAAGAGGATGCTCGACTTAACCCAAAGAACGTATATTCATTTGATGCTAAAGTCGTTTAGCATGACAAACTCCAAGAGATATCTCATGTTAATGAGCCCTGAAGTGTATCTCTCTTAATAGTCCCAAAAGACTCCTAAAGGAGAGATCGCATGAGTAACAATCATGTATACGATGAAATATACGAGACCTGATGTTGATCGATCATATTCTGGAGAAGATCACTATAAGACAGTGAAAACATCTTAAAGTACTTAACCGACAATAAGGATGTGATCATATTCATGGTGGGTCTAAATTAAAACTAGAGGGCTTAACAGACTCAAGTTTTTCAGACAGACCAAGACAACAGAAAATCCACTTTAAGGTAAAGTGTTACCTTGAACGATGGAGCAGTGAATTAGAAAGATTCCAAACAGCAAAGAGTTGCTAGTTTAGTGATAAAGACAAAGTATATAGCTGTAAATGAAGCTGCAAATTGATTGTTTGGATAAAAGTTCATTAAAGAACTAGGAATAGTTCTTAAGTCTCATCTTGGATCAAAACATGTGTTGCGGCACTTTCATTTGATTAATGGAATCATTGAAATATAGGAAATCACTATAGAGATAGTGGATTCTCAAGAACAACATTACATATCCATTAACTAAATCTTATCCAATAGCAGGATAATCGTCACTTAGAGAATAAGGGTATGAGATACTATGGCGATTGGCTTTAGTGCAAGTGGGAGACTGAAAGTACTATGCATACAAGCCAATCATGTTTGATGAGAAAGCATATACTTTGTAATAATCTTATTCATTTATTAATAAAAAATATTAATTTATTAAAGACTTTTAATTATCTACATGATGTTGCTTTATATTATGTAATAAACTCATAGTTTTAAGCAATGCTTTTAGAATAATGATGATGATCATTCTATTGAGATCTAAATTCTTAGAAAGCTTAAAACTAAAATAGTTTCCAATCGTTGGATTACTAAATTGGGGATTAGTGAATCCGGATAGATTGGTACATACGTTGCTTGCTCATTGGATGAGGATGATTGATCTCATGATCATTTGTGTGGAGACACTAAAACAAGTATGTAGGTGCTTATTAGAGAATAAGTTCACTGAACGTGGCTCGCTAAAGAATACATAATGGAGTTTTACTTGCCTGTCAATAGGAATTCCAGTAGTGATAGTAGTACAAGTGATCCTTGGACTTGAGATCATCATATTATCTTGTGTATCATGAATTATACTTTAACTTATTCCTTAAGACCCTTAGGGTATATCAAAGGGTATGTTTGGGTATAATAAAGAATCTACCACTTCTAGTAAAAGAAGAAAAATGTCCTATGTAATTCGATAAATGACAACCCAGTAGTCCTTGGCCAAGGCAGAATAAAATTAGAAAGGAGTTTCTAATTTGCATTATTTAGAGTTGTGCATTTAAGGATCGAAATACATATAATTAAATAAAATAAGACTTGACAGTAATTCCATGTCTTATATTTAATTGGGACATTGTATGGTGGAAGGATTGAATTGTACGGTAACTATTTACTCAAAGGTTCTTTTATGATTAATGTTAAAATCTATATTATCTGGAAAGTCGTTAATCGTTAGGGAGACTTATCCCTATTATAGAATAAATATTATTTATTTAAATAAATTAATAGTTTAATTTATTTATTTAAATAAGATTAGAATTGTTCTAATTGATTTATTCACAACTGGTTTAATATGGAGAACCTAAAGGGTCACACCATAAAAGGAAGAATAATTATTTAAGAAGTTAATGTCATAGTCGTGATAATAAGTTAACTATATTTAATTTAATTTATGGTGATAGAATAAATTAAATAGCTTAATATTTATTATTTAATATTTTGGAAATATTAAATATAAATTAATAAGAAGAGTCTTATTATTATTATTACTATTTTTATTATTTAATTCCTAAAGGAGTTTGGGAATTAATTAATAAAAGTACTCTCATTTATATCCTAATAAGATTAGGAGGCTAATTAATTAAAAGAGTTTAATTAATTATTTCTAATAAGATTGTGAGCCTAATTAATTAGAGAAATTTAATTAATTAAAATAAAACACAATTCCTTAATTGTTAAGGAGGGTTGCCCACATTTATAAATAATAGGAGTCTTATTATGGGTGTGGTGGTTGTTGACTTTTTCACAACATACGTAATTCTAATAGTTGGAGAGTACGCTCCTTTTCTATGAGAGATAGAAAAACTAGAGTTTTGCCAAACACCCATCTTCTTGAATCTTTATTCTTTCTTAGTGGATCACCTCTAGAGGCCAAACACTTGGGTGGCTAACGTTGATCAAAGGAAGGAACCAAAACCGGTGAATTCAAGTTGAACGCGAGAAGGATTGGAGGTGAACTTATACCTGAGGAAGCTCGAATCTTCAAGGGTATGATTCTTGTTCTTCATATCTTTTCGTTTAATTAATAATTGTGCATAAAGGATGATCCGGGTATATGGTTTGTAAAATTTTAAACTATGATTTTTACACGTTTTCGCTTATTTTGTGCAATTTGATTGTGTTCATGAATATTACAAACCTAACACGGGGTTATCTCCGAGGTTAGAACTGATACTCTCGGTGTGTGTTCTTGGGTTGAGACTGAACTTCCGGTAGTATCTGGACTGGATATAAGCTGTCTTCCAGGGTTATCTCTAAAAGACGAATCTGCCCTCCTATAATGTTAGTGACAGGTGTGCAAAAAATTTCGAGTGTCTACAGACCTTTTTTGTGGAATGCACCAAAGCCAGACTTTCCGTAGGGGACACCATATTCGTGTGGTGGTAAACTGATAGGTGCCATTGTGACGTGCTATCTAAGATTGGGATATAAGTCACAGTTGAGAGCAACCTAAGTCAGTAATCAAAATACGTAACTTTCTAGGCTTAGGTGGTTACTATCGGAGATTCGTGGAAGGATTTTCTCGAATCGCTACTCCATTAACTCAGCTGACTCGAAAAGATACAAAATTCGAATGGAGCGAGGAATGTGAGAAGAGCTTCCATGAACTCAACATGCGGCAACGACGTTGGCTCGAGCTGTTGAAAGATTTCGACCATACCATTCAATACCATCTTGGAAAAGCAAACGTGGTAGCTGACGCATTGAGTAGAATATCGTATGAGGGTACGAGTGCGATGTTGTTAACACAAAGACCCATTTTTCACGACTTACAAAGGATGGAGATAGAGTTAAAGGATCTAAGTACCCACGTAATGATATCAAATATACGAGTAGAACCGACTTTAATCGATAAAGTTAAAGCTGCTCAAGCTACGGACCTGGAGCTGATGCGTATGAAGAAGAAAGTGCAAGAAGGTGCTATTCTATAAGTAAGAATCGATGAAGAAGAAATTCTTCGAGTCAACTCCAGACTTTGTGTTCCTAATGATTTTAACTTGAAGCATAGAATCATGATGGAGGCACACAACAAACCATTTACAATCCATCCTGGGAGTACCAAAATGTATCATGATCTTCGACATATATTTTTGCGGAACAATATGAGGAGAGAGATCAAGGAGTTTATCTCAAGGTGTTTAACTTGTCAACGTGTAAAGGCGGAGCATCAAGTGCCAAAGGATCCATTGCAACCACTTGAGTCCAAAATGGAAGTGGGAACACATAACCATGGATTTCGTTACGGGTCTACCCAAGGTTTCTCAAGGAATATATGCGATTTGGCTTATTATTGATAGATTAACCAAGTCTACAAATTTCTTGCCTACACGGAAGATTATTCCTTTAAACATCTTGCTCGTATGTACATAAATAAGATTGTCAGATTGTATGGCATGCCAGTATCCATAGTTTCGGATCGTGACCCAGGATTCACTTCACCGATTTTGGGTTAGCTTGCAGAAAGCTATGAGCACGAACTTACGATTCAGTTCGGCATACCATCCTCAAACGGACGGACAATCAGAAAGGACTATTCAAACTTTTGAAGATCTATTAATACTCTATGCCATAGATTTCAAAGGGAGTTGGGATAAGTACCTATTATTGGTGCAATTCTCCTACAACAACATCAGGAAAGTATAGGTGTGGCTCCATTCAAAGCATTATATGGACGAAAGTGTCAGTCTCTAGTATGCTGGGATGAGGTGGGAGAAGCAACGTTGTTGGGACCGAAATTGGTACGTATGACTACAGAGAAGATCCAAATGATCCGAAAACGTATACAAATGGTACAGGATCGACAAAAGAGTTATGCGGATCTTCATCAAAGGATGTGAAATTTAATATCGAGGATCATGTATTATTATGTGTTGCTCCATGGAAGAGAGTTACAAGATTTGGGAAGAGAGGAAAGCTCAATCTACGATTTGTTGGTCCATTTGAGATTCTTGACCGAATAGAAAATGCGGCCTATAGACTTGCATTACCTGCAAGCATGTCTCGTGTTCATAGTGTGTTTCATATATCTATGCTTCGTAAATATGTGAAAGACCCAAACCACATTATTAAGTTAGAACCAGACGAGATAGCCGAAGATTTAATGTACGAGGAGGTACTTGTCAAGATCTTGGATAGGAAGGAGCATGTCCTAAGCACAAAGGTTATACCACAAGTTAAAATTTTGTGGAGGAACCATACTATTGAGGAAATGACCTGGGAGTTGGAATCAGAAATAAAAACGAGGTATCCTCACCTTTTCGAAATACCAGGTACGTACGTCAATTTCAAGGACGAAATTTCATATGGAGGGGAGGTTGTAAGACCCTAACTTTTTATTAATAAAATTGAATTTCCTCTAATTATTATTTTGAATAATAAGGTGTTAATTTGAAATGCTTTGGTTATGGGTGAAATGTGTAAATTTTTCAAAATAAGCAAGTGGTTAAAAATATTTATTGTTGACGGGGAATATTCGTTTGGTCGTGGAATATTCTTGATATCGGCGAATATTCATACTTTGCGTAGCCATTTGTGGGCCCCATAACGGAAAACTGTCGGATGAAGAAAATAACAAGTATGAGTTTTTATAAATAACGACGTAGTTATTACCGTTAACACGGTTGGAATACCCAATGGTTAAAATACATTAATACGTGTGGTTGCACAGTAGCACACGGTATTACACAGTATTTTTTGGATTATTGATTCTTACGTAAGAAGGCACTACTCAATAGTTAGTACGTTGATGTTTTATATTATTGTTGTTTCAATAATTATCACTGCACAGTATTTCCCATTATCAGATCAATAATTTATATTATTTGAATAATATTATAAGATAGAATTATTGGCAATGTCTAAGAAAGTTTTTTCTAGGAAAGGGGTTTGGTCACTATTGGGTAAAATCTTATTACGAATAGCACGCAAGTATACGTGGTCAACAAGTAATATAATAGTGAGTAGAGTATCGTTCCCTCAGAGACTGTAAATAGAATTTAAACATCACAATTACCGATTTTCTATTAATCCTAATTTTATTAAACTAATCAATTTCCAGTTTATAACTAAAAGTATTAAAACTATTAAAATCACCACACAATCAATAAACGCTAAAAATTGAATTTTCAAACAAATAATGGAGAATTAGGCTTTCGACTTCACTCTAAGTATCACTCAGATTATTACACCTTTATTCCAGTTTAATTCACTATCCCAGTTTATTAATCAAGAACACGTATGTAGAACTAGCCACCTCTCGATGTACTAATACCGTATTAACCCAAATCCACAATTAAGATAAAATTACATTAAACACCTTAATTAACAAACTCACTATATCTCTATGTGAATTACAATTAAAGAAGGTTGAAGTTCAAGTTCTTTATCTGATTACATGCGATGCCAATCATATCTCTACCCTAACATTCATCAAGATTCTGTTCAATCACATAAACCAAGAACACATGCTATATTAACTAAGTCTAGACTTGTACTTCATCTCTCGAGTTCATACAAGTCCACAAAGAATCGTTGATCAGGCAATTCATAAATTCACGCTCAAATTAATATAGATAAACTAGATAATAGCTTATTAAACTGAAATCAAAGATTCCATAACCATCGTTACACTTAAAGATCCGTCTTAAGCCTAAAAAATAATTAGTTCATAATAAATGAAATAATAACTAAATAAATTAAAGATAACATCTTCTCAAATACAAATATAAAACGAAAGTAGAAGAATAACGTAGAACACCCTTCACTTTAGCCTTTATCCGTAATCGATATGGTCGTTCTTCAAAATCTTCACTCCGTTGCTCAATATGAAATTCTATAATTAATCTCTATTAATTGCTTTGCATGATGATGATTTCGTTGTTCATTCAGCAATATATATAGAACACACAAGCTTTGGTCGAAATCCCTCAACAAATAGAGTCCATACGCTATCCAAGTCCCACAATCCATGTTCCATCAGTGTTTGAATCAACTTAGGAGAGCCCAGAATTCGGCACCCCCGCCCCGGCGGGGGTATTTGCATAGGAGATGCCCGCCCTGGCGGGCTTAGCCCCTGTCACGCAGACATGAAGACCCCCCGCCCCGGCGGGGGTACAAGGCCAAAACATGCCCGCCTCGGCGAGGGTAGCTATGTCACCTGACTTAGTTTTTGCTCTTAATTTCTCTTTTCCTTGCCACATTATTGCCCCAAATGCACTTCTTTAATGCTCAAACGCCACACCACCACACCTACACATTAAAAATAATAAACAAGTAAAATAGAACATCAACACGAGTAATTAACACCGATTAAGCTTGGATTAGGAACCGATTCGTGGATATAAAATCCACTTATCAAAATCTCCCAAACTTAAAACGTGCTAGCACTCGAGCACATAACAAACTACATGCTATGCAATGCAATGATATGTAATGTATCTAACTATATATCTATGAATCCAACATTATCACAGGATAAAATTTCTTCCTCCGGCCTCAAAACAATCAAACACACACTACAATATTTCTTAATAAAACTCATCAATAACTTCTTATCAATCCTCGAATCTTATACCGTCATCACTGATATAGTGTATGTGTGATCAACAGCTATGCTAACTGATATTAATTCAAATTCAACACATAACCAATCTCTTAATAGGAATCATATAGAATAAACTTAAAAATTTTAAAAACAAACAAGTTCCAACTAAAATCAAATATTTACCAAGATTAGGGGTCCGAATAGGGTATTCATGCTTTTCTTTTTTCAATTACGGGGGCTCTTTGCCTTTTTTTCCCGTCTTCTCTTTATCTTTCTCTTTTTTGTTTCATTTTTGTTTCATTTTTTTATAAGATGGTTGGTGAGTGCATTTTACGCTCCATCTCATGCTTATGTTTATGGGGAGTATTTCTCCTCATCCCACCACAAGACTCAACTAGCTTCCATTTTCTTTTTGTTTTTTTGAAGCTTATACACCCTATGTTTTCCCCCAAACTTAGTTTCTTGCCTAATTTGTTGTCTTCATTGCCTATTCTTGTCATTCTCTTATCTATACTAGCATTATCCTTTAGAAACTATTTATGTATCGATTTAAACTACCCAGTTAACACATACGTTATTACGTGCTACCTTTTTTTATACCAATTTCAAACAAGCACAAGATCCGATTCATGATTCAAAACTACATCACAATTCTAATACTGAGTAATGTGTTTGTTTACTTAATCTCAATTTCATCATTGGCCATAATAAACATGAACTACAAAGACTGCTGGATAAATGCAAAACAACACAATTCTAACTAAAATATTTTTATTTTTTTTATATAGCAAACATGACATGAATGCAAACATAAACAAACTTAAATAAAAACTAACTATGCACTTAATCTACTATGCAACCATATGATTACATAAATGCTAAAAACTACTATGCAAAACTCAAGTGCAATACTAAATGCAACCCTAACTATTGACATTATGCATGCAAACATAAAATGCAAAATAAAATCTAACTCCCCCAAACTTAAAAATTACAATGCCCTCATTGTATAGATATAGCAGTAAAAATATGAGGACTTCCTTGTAATCACTTTAAGCCTGGGGTGGTGGTGTGTTGTGCTCTTCCTCTTCTTCAGAATCACTTGGTGGAAATCATGGAATTGGAACCGATTGCTGGTATGGAAATTGAGCAATAGGATTGAAGCTTTGGAGCGTCGTGTTGAATGATACGAATGACAGGTTCATTGCATTAAACATATGGTCTTGTCTCGCTGCGAGCAGCCTCATCTCCCTTCGTGCTGCCTTATTGTGCTCCTCCATTTGTCGTTGAAATACAAGAAACTGAGGGTTAGATATGGTGTGACGCCCCCAAAATAGGTCCATTCCACCCAACCCATTCTGAGTCGCCAAATACATGGTACAGAAACAACTACAACTTTATTAATACATTTGTCGTGCAAAATACGACAACACATATACTGTGAGTTTAAATACAAATATTGTCATCTAGACAGTATTCATACTCAATTAAGTCCTCATTATACTTATTGATACACTATTTTATAAAATAGTGAGGACTACTAAAACAACTGTCTTGAACCATCATTCCACACCCCGACTAGTACTCGCTACATTCTCGCCTCCTGAGAAGAAAAATGGAACAACAAGGAAAAGGGTGAGCTCAACTAGCCCAGTAAAGAATATTATGACTATGATAATATACAACAAATTATCCTTAGTCTTCAACAGGGAAAAATCTAATAGAATACAATAGATAACAAGTTTTAAATCAATAACTGCAGCGGAAACAGCAAACCATTAGAAGAGTCAAGTTGAGAATGAGTTCTACTATCTTCTAAGATTTAAAAGTCCATCATCAATATTTTATCCCTGTAACAACAATCAATAACCATCTTTAATCAAATATTCATCTTTGCACTACAGGCCAAAGATATTCATTTGTATCACCAGTCGATCATGTTCATCTCAACACCTGTTCATCTTTGCACTACGGGCCAAAGATATTCATCAGAAATCATCAATCTTTGCACTACAGGCCAAAGATATTCAATTATATCATCATTTAGGACTGAGGATGATGAAAAATATTTTAAAGGAAATGAATCCAGTGAAATAAAATAATAAATATTAAGGATTCGTATTTCAGCTATTCCATGTCCAAAAATACCTCATAAATAATCATAGTGGAGTAAAATTCAAGAATGATCAAAACATGGATACAATCAAAGCTAGTACCCAAAATAGATATTTTGGACGAAAAGAAGAAAATTTTATTTTTCGGTGAATAGTAACTCGTGAATAGTAACTCATGAATAATAACTCATGAATAGTAACCCCGACATGAAAAGTTCCAAATTTGATAAAAAGTTCAGATCAATACTTCGGCATAATGATATTGAAGAAAATAATATCATTTAAGAAGAAATAACATCCCTTACCTCAGCAAAAACAGTACTTCTAGTTGAAACACCGGATATATGTTATGACTTGAACTTGCACCGTATAGCAACACTCAAAGTATCAAATACTCACAAGAATACGCTCGATATAGAGAGAGAAATAGAGAGAAACTTGTGTTTCTGGTGTGATTTTCAATTCTAACCTAAGCACCCTATTTATAGGAAAATGCTTAGAACACCAAAGCAGAAAATTGAATATAATAATATTATATTTACAAAATTGTCAAGCCCACCTAAGAAATCTGATTTCAGATCATGTATAACACATGTGAGCCACTCAATTGCAACAAAAAATGTTTTTCTTAAAAAAAATATTTTAAACTCCAAAAATCAATTATTTCGGAAATTCGGAACTTCAATAATTCATAATAAATAGCCCTTTTATCAGAAAATTCGAATCTCGCTAGTTTTTATAGGAAAATTCAATTCTCTACAACTTTGCAGAAGAAAGTTTTTCCAAATTCCAAACAGAAATTGACCGAAATCCACAAACGGGCGATTTTACAGTCAATAATAAATTTTCGGTCAAGAATTGTGTCCACCAACACACAAAACATGTGTTAATCATTTAATGCCACAAAAATACTCTTCCTCTTCATATACTCATATATCCCACATTCATTGTAAAAATATCATCATCAATATATTATTAAAATAATATATTTAAATAAATTATTTTATCAGAAAAAGATAAAATATTAATTTTCAACAATTGTCACATTAAAATTTTTTTCCATCTATATCCACATAAAATCAATATTTTCCTCATCATATAAATCAATAATTAATTATACACAAATAATATTACAGAACCACAGTACTGGCAACCAGGCCGTTCCCAGGAAAGAGGGGGCTTTCCAATAAGGATCTCTCCTTACTGGCGCGCAATTAGATGACCAAACCTCTCCTTAGACAGAACTTTCTAGACATTGCCAATAATGTTATCTAATAATATTATTCAGATAATATGAATTATTGTTCCGATAATAGAAAATATTGTGTAGTGACAATTATTAAAACAATAGTAATATAAAATATCAACGCAGCAATTATTGAATCAATAAAATAAAATATTGAACAGTAATTACTGTAACCATTATTGAGTAGTGCCTTCTTACGTAAGAATCAATAATTGGTGCAATACCGTGTGCTACTGTGCAACAACGCATATTACTTTGTTTTAACCACCGGGTATTCCAACAGTATTAACGGTAACAACTATGCCGTTATTTATAAATAACTTATTTTTGTCGTTTTCTTCATCCAATCGCTTTCCGTTATGGGGCTCACACAAGGCTGCGCCGTCGTACGAATATTCTCCGACAGTAAGAATATTCCACGACCAAGCGAATATTCCCCGACAACAATGAATATTTTATAACCACTTGCTTATTTAAAATATTTGCGCATTTCACCCATAACTAACCACATTAATCAAATCAACCCTTACTATTTCAGAATAATAAATAGAGGAAATTAAATTTCATTTATTAATAATTTGGGGTCTTACAACCTCCCCTCCTTATGAAATTTCGTCCTCGAAATTGACATACGTACCTGGTGTTTCGAAAAGATGAGGATACCTCGCTTTCATTTTCGTTTCCAACTCCCAGGTCATTTCCTCAATAGCATGGTTTTTCCACAAAACTTTAACTTGTGGTAAAACCTTCGTGCGTAGGACATGCTCCTTCCTATCCAAGATCTTGACAGGTACCTCTTCGTACGTTAAGTCTTCAGCTATCTCGTTTGGTTCTAACTCAATAACGTGGTTCGGGTCGTCCACATATTTACGTAACATCGATACGTAAATAACGTTATGAACACGTGACATACTTAGCGTTAAGGCGAGTCTATAGGCCACAGTTCCTACTCGATCGAGGATTTCAAATAAATTGAAGGCTTGAGCTTTCTTCTCTTCATCGACTCTTACTTCTAGAATAACACATTCTTGCACCTTCTTCTTTATATTCATCAGTTCCAGGTCTGTAGCTTGAGTGACTTTAAAGTTATCGATTAAAGTCGATTTTACTCGTATATCATCACGTGGGTCCCTAGAGTCATTAACTCTATCTCTATCATTTATAAATTATACAAAATAGGTCTTTGTGTTCAACAATATCGCACTCGTACTCGCATACGATCAATGCGTCAGCTACCACGTTTACTTTTCTAGGATAGTATTGGATGGTGTGATCGAAATCTTTCAACAACTCGAGCCAACGTCGGTGTCGCATGTTGAATTCTTGGAAGCTCTTCTCGCATTTTTCGGTCCATTCGAAGTTTGTATCTTTTCGAGTCAGCTGAGTTAACGGAGTAGCGATTCGAGAAATCCTTCCACGAATCTCCGATAGTAACCAGCTAAGCCTAGAAAGCTACGTATTTTGATTACTGACTTAGGTTTGCTCTCAACTGTGACTCATATCCCAATCTTGGATATCACGTCGCAATGGCACCTATCAGTTTACTACCACACGAATATGGTGTCCCCTACAGAGAGTCTGGTTTCGATGTATTCCACAAAGGAAGTTACCAGATAAAGGCTCGGGTACAAACTTCTACCGTTAGGTTTTTAACTCCTGAAGTTCAATATGAGCCATTCGATATGAGATTTTAGAAGTGAGTTTTGTACCGAGTTCAAAGTTGATACAAAATTCAATATCACGCTCTGGGAGTAAGCCAAGAAATTCTTCAGGAAATACGTCAAAATTTTTACTAACAATAGAAATATCATTCAAATCTGACGTATTTTTGTTCAAGTCCATAACATAGCTAAGAAAGCTTGACATCCGTTTTTCAATAAACGAATGACTTTACGGCTTGATATAAAAGAGTTTGACTTCAATAGTTTGGTTGCTTGAATTCGAATAACAGGTTGCTTAGGAATATGAAAACTAACAACCTTACGAAAGCAATCAATTTAGGCATGATGAGTAGTTAATCAATCAATTCCTAAAATCACATCAAAAGCAAGTATCTTTAAAGAGATAAGATCAACAGGTAATGTGATGGTGCCAACTTGGATCAAACAAGATTTATAAACAGTGGATGTAACGAAAGTTTCTCCTAACGGAGTTTCAACAGATAAGTCAAAGTCTAATTTTCTCCGGAGTCAATTTTAAACGTTGAGTATAAGCAGAAGAGATAAATGAATGGGTAGAACCGGTATCTAATAAGGTATAGACTTTGCAAGAATTTATAATTAACTAACCCGTGCTAACTTCGTTCGGGTTCCTCGTATTCTGACCAGTCACGAAAAACGCTCTTCCAGGAACCGTTGACTTTGACTTTTCTGGGATAACTTTTTGAGTCACCACCCCCGTTGGACTTGGTTTCCCTACAGTGCAATCTCGAGCGATATGTCCTTCCTTTCCACAGTTATAACATACCTTAAACTGTTGTGGGCAGTTTGGGCTGATATGTCCTTCTTTTCCGCACTTATAGCATATGACCGGTGGTCGTTCTCCTCCCTTGGAACCAGTTGCTGCTGGTGCTGACGTCTTTGTATTGTCATTGTTGAATCTCTTCTTTTTAAAATCTCCTCCCGACTCGCTTCTTCTATTCTCATGGTCACGATTACCACCAGAGTGGTTGTCGTTCTTGTCCGTATTCTTCTTTCTCTGCTGGTTATCGTTGTTCTGATGACTGCTGTCACCGGTATGATCCTGGTTGTGGTCCCTCGATTGACCGTACTCGTTATCTCGCTCTAATAATTGAGCCCTGTTGACAACATCTGAATAGAGAGAAAATTTATGAGAAATGAGATATTGACGTATGCCGGGTTTCAAACCTCTCAGAAACATCCACGTCATACGTTCCTCATTCTCCACCAAATGAGGTGCAAACCTGGACAACTCTGCAAATTTTGCCTCGTACTGGGACACCGTCATGTTGTTCTGCTCCAGTCTAATAAACTCCACCTCCTTCATATGACGAATACTTTCAGGAAAGTACTTGTCATTGAACAGTTTCTGAAATGTCTCCCAAGACATGCTGAGTGCGGCTGGATGGGTACGTTTCACAGACTCCCACCAGTAGTCTGCCTCGCCACGGAACATAAAGGTGGCGAATGGAACCTTCTGTTCCTCCGTGCATCCCAAGACATCAAATATCTTGGTAATTTGCTTGACCCATGTCTCCGCCTTAATCGGATCTGGCTTTCCCCAGAATTCTGGTGGTCCCAACTCTTTGAATTGCTTGGCTGTGACAAGCCGCGCATTGCTATCATTTCCACCCGTATTCTGTACACGAGTCTCCCTCGTCTGATTTTGCATGAACTGCAAAAAGCTTCTAAACATCTCATCGTTCATCGTCTGCTCAGTGGTGTTGTTCACAGGAGGAACATTGCCAACCTGTTGCACGTTCTCCTCGTTGGTGAGTACAGGTGTCTCCACGGTTTCATTTACTCCACTGTTAACATTCTCAGTCGACATTCTAAAATACTGCCATAGAACAAAGGTTAATTTAACAAATTAACATATCACATAATATCCCTATATTATGATCGACCAAAAAATAAGCTTAGGTAGGACACACTAGCGAAGGATTTACTCGTCTCTCCCCTCCTAGTTCTATTCCCCGATCTCTGCCAGAGATCATATCTCTAAGCTCTGATACCAACTGTGACGCCCCCAAAATAGGTCCATTCCACCCAACCCATTATGAGTCGCCAAATACATGGTACAGAAACAACTACAACTTTATTAATACATTTGTCGTGCAAAATACGACAACACATATACTGTGAGTTTAAATACAAATATTGTCATCTAGACAGTATTCATACTCAATTAAGTCCTCATTATACTTATTGATACACTATTTTACAAAATAGTGAGGACTACTAAAATAACTGTCTTGAACCATCATTCCACACCCCGACTAGTACTCGCTACATTCTCGCCTCTTGAGAAGAAAAATGGAACAAGGAAAAGGGTGAGCTCAACTAGCCCAGTAAAGAATATTATGACTAAGATAATATACAACAAATTATCCTTCGTCTTCAACAGGGAAAAATCTAATAGAATACAATAGATAACAAGTTTTAAATCAATAACTGCAGCGAAAACAGCAAACCATTAGAAGAGTCAAGTAGAGAATGAGTTCTACTATCTTCTAAGATTTAAAAGTCCATCATCAATATTTTATCCCTGTAACAACAATCAATAACCATCTTTAATCAAATATTAATCTTTGCACTACAGGCCAAAGATATTCATTTGTATCACCAGTCGATCATGTTCATCTCAACACCTGTTCATCTTTGCACTACGGGCCAAAGATATTCATCAGAAATCATCAATCTTTGCACTACAGGCCAAAGATATTTAATTATATCATCATTTAGGACTGAGGATGATGAAAAATATTTTAAAGGAAACGAATCCAGTGAAACAAAATAATAAATATTAAGGATTCGTATTTCAGCTATTCCATGTCCAAAAATACCTCATAAATAATCATAGTGGAGTAAAATTCAAGAATGATCAAAATATGGATACAATCAAAGCTAGTACCCAAAATAGATATTTTGGACGAAAAGAAGAAAATTTTATTTTTCGGTGAATAGTAACTCGTGAATAGTAACTCATGAATAGTAACTCATGAATAGTAACCCCGACATGAAAAGTTCTAAATTTGATAAAAAGTTCAGATCAATACTTCGGCATAATGATATTGAAGAAAATAATATCATTTAAGAAGAAATAACATCCCTTACCTCAGCAAAAACAGTACTTCTAGTTGAAACACCGGATATATGTTATGACTTGAACTTGCACCATATAGCAATACTCAAAGTATCAAATACTCACAAGAATACGCTCGATATAGAGAGAGAAATAGAGAGAAACATGTGTTTCTGGTGTGATTTTCAATTCTAACCTAAGCACCCTATTTATAGGAAAATGCTTAGAACACCAAAGCAGAAAATTGAATATAATAATATTATATTTACAAAATTGTCAAGCCCACCTAAGAAATCTGATTTTAGATCATGTATAACACATGTGAGCCACTCAATTGTAACAAAAAACGTTTTTCTTAAAAAAAACATTTTAAACTCCAAAAATCAATTATTTCGGAAATTCGGAACTTCAATAATTCATAATAAATAACCCTTTTATCAGAAAATTCGAATCTCGCGAGTTTTTGTAGGAAATTTAATTCTCTACAACTTTGCAGAAGAAAGTTTTTCCAAATTCCAAACAGAAATTGACCGAAATCCACAAACGGACGATTTTACAGTCAATAATAAATTTTCGGTCAAGAATTGTGTCCACCAACACACAAAACATGTGTTAATCATTTAATGCCACAAAAATACTCTTCCTCTTCATATACTCATATATCCCACATTCATTGTAAAAATATCATCATCAATATATTATTAAAATAATATATTTAAATAAATTATTTTATCAGAAAAAGATAAAATATTAATTTTCAACAATTGTCACATTAAAAATTTTCTCCATCTATATCTACATAAAATTAATATTTTTCTCATCATATAAATCAATAATTAATTATACACAAATAATATTACAGAACCACAGTACTGGCAACCAGGCCGTTCCCAGGAAAGAGGGGGCTTTCCAATAAGGATATCTCCTTACTGGCGCGCAATTAGATGACCAAACCTCTCCTTAGACAGAACTTTCTAGACATTACCAATAATGTTATCTAATAATATTATTCAGATAATATGAATTATTGTTCCGATAATAGAAAATATTGTGTAGTGACAATTATTAAAACAACAGTAATATAAAATATCAACGCAGCAATTATTGAATCAATAAAATAAAATATTGAACAGTAATTACTGTAACCATTATTGAGTAGTGCCTTCTTACTTAAGAATCAATAATTGGTGCAATACCGTGTGCTACTGTGCAACAACGCATATTACTTTGTTTTAACCACCGGGTATTCCAACAGTATTAACGGTAACAACTATGCCGTTATTTATAAATAACTTATTTTTGTCGTTTTCTTCATCCAATCGCTTTCCGTTATGGGGCTCACACAAGGCTGCGCCGTCGTACGAATATTCTCCGACAGTAAGAATATTCCACGACCAAGCGAATATTCCCCGACAACAATGAATATTTTATAACCACTGCTTATTTAAAATATTTGCGCATTTCACCCATAACTAACCACATTAATCAAATCAACCCTTACTATTTTAGAATAATAAATAGAGAAAATTAAATTTCATTTATTAATAATTTGGGGTCTTACAACCTCCCCTCCTTATGAAATTTCGTCCTCGAAATTGACATACGTACCTGGTGTTTCGAAAAGATGAGGATACCTCGCTTTCATTTCCGTTTCCAACTCCCAGGTCATTTCCTCAATAGCATGGTTTCTCCACAAAACTTTAACTTGTGGTAAGACCTTCGTGCGTAGGACATGCTCCTTCCTATCCAAGATCTTGACAGGTACCTCTTCGTACCTTAAGTCTTCAGCTATCTCGTTTGGTTCTAACTCAATAACGTGGTTCGGGTCGTCCACATATTTACGTAACATCGATACGTAAATAACGTTATGAACACGTGACATACTTAGCGTTAAGGCGAGTCTATAGGCCACAGTTCCTACTCGATCGAGGATTTCAAATAAATTGAAGGCTTGAGCTTTCTTCTCTTCATCGACTATTACTTCTAGAATAACACATTCTTGCACCTTCTTCTTTATATTCATCAGCTCCAGGTCTGTAGCTTGAGTGACTTTAACGTTATCGATTAAAGTCGATTTTACTCGTATATCATCACGTGGGTCCCTAGAGTCATTAACTTTATCTCTATCATTTATAAATTATACAAAATAGGTCTTTGTGTTCAACAATATCGCACTCGTACTCGCATACGATCAATGCGTCAGCTACCACGTTTACTTTTCTAGGATAGTATTGGATGGTGTGATCGAAATCTTTCAACAACTCGAGCCAACGTCGGTGTCGCATGTTGAATTCTTGGAAGCTCTTCTCGCATTTTTCGGTCCATTCGAAGTTTGTATCTTTTCGAGTCAGCTGAGTTAACGGAGTAGCGATTCGAGAAATCCTTCCACGAATCTCCGATAGTAACCAGCTAAGCCTAGAAAGCTACGTATTTTGATTACTGACTTAGGTTTGCTCTCAACTGTGACTCATATCCCAATCTTGGATATCACGTCGCAATGGCACCTATCAGTTTACTACCACACGAATATGGCGTCCCCTACGAATACGTCGCAATGGCACCAACCCCCGTTCCGGTGTAAGAGCCTTTGTTACCATGTAGTTGTAACAATCGACAGCGACGACACTTTTAAACTTGCGTCGGTCAAAGGTTCGTGATGGTGGTGTTGGCCTTGAACTTTCTCCCCGTTGTTGTTTGGATGTAGGTTGAGACGCCATTGAACTCCGGATGCCTGAACACACTATCTTCCCCCCAAACTTGGTTCATACAAACTATCAAACACTTGGTGTGCACAGAGGTGTAAATTTATAGAAGTGGATGATGTGAGGGAGAGGGTTTATAGAGATGGAGATATAAGATGTGAAGTAGTGGAGTACAGCAGTGGGGGAGTGGGTAATATAATGGAGTAATGCAGTTATAATTGCCAAATTCGTTAGAGAGTGGGTGTACTGGGTTGAGAGTTGTAGGGGATTCAGAAGTAATGGAGATGTGAAATGGGTTAGGAGTAACTGCCGAAAACTATCTATTGAACTCCAGGACCCCTGCCCCGGCAGGGGGTTTAGTGCTTTAGGGGCCCACCCCGACGGGTATGCACTTTGCAAACTGAGCTCTGTTCTCTTCTTTTCTTTCATGTTACTCCACTTTCTAAATATTTAAACATCCTACAAGCCATGAAACATATACGTGAGTAGATTGTTGATCAATTTGAGCATGGTTGAGAGATTAACAAGAATCATACAATATAATAACAACTTAATGAACTTATTATATATTACTAATTAATCTAAACTCTAATCTACTAGCATGACTGAAATATATGGAAAATAAAAATACGATTGGGTTGCCTCCCAATTAGTGCTTGATTTTAAGTTGTTCAACCTAACTACTCCCTATTTCATCCCGGATCAGTTGGACTATCTGCGACATGATGGTTATTTATCGTATAACACCAACATTGTTGTATTGCATGTCCATTGACTTGCATGTTGGATGATGAATTTGACTTTCTATCCTCAATTAATGCCTTAAGACCACTATCCTCTTTGCAATCCCTGAACTTGACGTGAGTAGACTTCTCGAGCAACTCGAACTCTTCCTTGTCAGTCGGGATTGGGATTTCTTTTAATACCTTCACCTTTACTACCTGCTCAAACACTTTCATTATCAATTCTCCATTAGGTACGTCAATTAGTGTTCGTCCAGTCCCCAGGAATGGTCGTCCCAAAATGATAGGGATGTTCTTATCTTCCTCAAAGCCTAGGACCACAAAATCAGCTGGAAAGATCAATGAATCAACTTTGACCAATACATCTTCAACTATTCCTAATGGGTATGTTAATGATCTATCGGCGAGTTGTAGATTAATATTGGTTGGTTTTGCTTCCTTTAACCCCAGCTTTCGGTAAATGGACAGTGGCATAAGGTTTATACTCACTCCTAGATCACATAGAGCTCTCCCCACATCTTGATTGCCAATTGCACATGGAATTGTAAAACTTCCCGGATCTTTCAATTTAGGAGGAAGCTTTTTCTGTAGTATTGCATTGCATTCCTCGGTCAACGCCACTATTTTGAAGTCGTTGAGCTTGCGTTTCTTCGACAGTATGTATTTCATAAACTTAATGTAACTCGACATCTACTCAAGTGCTTCGGCAAATGGAATATTAATGTGTAATTGTTTGAATATATCCATAAACTTCAAATATTAGTTCTTTAGCTTGTCACTTTCTGGCCTTCGTTGAAAAGGCACAGGTGGTGTAACTTTCATTTGTTTATCTTCTTTTTCCACCACTTTCTTTATATATTTCTTTTCAATTTCATTCTCTTCGTCCTCACATTCATCTCCTGTATTGGCTTTCTTATCCGATTTAGAAGTCAACTCCTTACTGCTCATAAGCATAATTGCATTACACTGCTCGTGATTTCCCTTTGGATTCTTTTCAGTATCGCTCGACAACGTTCCTTGAGGCCTGCTGTTTAAAGCAAGAGCTATCTGTCCCATCTGATTTTCTAAATTCTTGATGGCTATTTCATTGTTTTTCATAGCCATAGCTTGATTTTTTATGGCTACCTCGTTGCTCGTTATGTACTTTGATATCAACTCCTCTAAATTTGATTTCCTCTCTTGATGTTGAGCTGGTTGTTATTAATTCTGAAATCCTGGGGGATACGACGGGCGTAGGAATTGATGATTCTGATTGTTATTCCACGATAAATTAGGCTGGTTCCTATTCCCCTGATTATATGTATTCTGGTACGTATTCTGTGAAATTCTGTTGTAACTACCCATAAATTGTACCAATTCTAGGTTGATTGCACATTAATTCGTCGGATGTTCACCCGCGCATAATTCACAAATAACTGCAACTTGTTGTGTCTGTCCTCCTGACCAAACA
Source organism: Panax notoginseng (assembly GCA_016801055.1). NCBI lineage: Eukaryota > Viridiplantae > Streptophyta > Magnoliopsida > Apiales > Araliaceae > Panax > Panax notoginseng. Next base: position 79,652,677 of record CM029017.1, on the reverse strand, counting down.
TCGAACTTCTTGGAGAGTGCTAAAATTTTCGTTATTATTGCCGTCACTCCATCTACCTTTAACACTCCAGCGACTGTAGGTTGTGTCATTCTTGCCGTGGGCCATTGATAGTTGTTAGCAGCCATTGTCTCTATCAACTGATATGCCTCCTCATAATTCTTTGCCATAAAAGCTCCCCCCGACGCTGCGTCAATACTGGTCCTGAGATTCCCATGTAGTCCGTTGTAGAATGTATTCATCTGCAACCACTTAGGCAATTCGTGATGTGGGTATTTTTTAAGCAATTCTTTGTATCTCTCTCATGCCTCGTGCAATGAATCCCCATGTTGATGATCAAACATGGTAATCTCATTCCTCATCTTTGCAGTCTTCGCTGGCGGGAAGAATTTTGCTAAAAATTTATGAGCCATGTCATCCCATGTCGTTATCGAACCTGCTAATAGAGAGTGTAACCAACTCTTCACCTTGTCCCGCAGAGTGAATGGGAACAAGCGAAGTCTAAATGCTTCATCCGACACCCCATTGTACTTGAATGTGTCGCATATTTCCAAAAAACTGATTAAATGCTCGTTAGGATCGTCATTTGCAAGTCCCCCAAACTGAATCGAGTTTTGGATCATCTGAATTGTCCCAGGCTTAATCTCGAATGTATTCGAAGATATTATAGGCCTGGTGATACTCGACTGCAGCCCAGTCACCTTGGGTGTAGCAAAATCTATCAAAGCTTTATGGTCTTTGGCAGCCATTGCTTCTTCTTTGTTAGAATTTTCGAAGTCGTCCCTTGTTTCCTTGATCCACCTACTTAACCTCTGAAACCTTCTCTCAATGTCGTCCTCAAAAGGAAGCAAGTCTGGATTTTTGGATCGAGTTTGCATAAACCAACTTCAAAAACCTAAAATAAGATATACAAAACAAAAACAAAAAGTGTTTAAGTAAAACTGGACTAATTAAACTGATATTGCAAAATATTAAAATCTATACTAAAGTTCCCGGCAACGACGCCAAAAACTTATTGGGTAAAATCTAATTACGCACAACACGCAAGAATACGTTGTCAACAAGTAATATGATAGTGAGTAGAGAATCGTTCCCTCAAAGACTGTAAATAGAATTTAAACTTCACAATTACCAATTTTCTATTATTCTTATTTTTATTAAACTAATCAATTTCCAGTTTATAACTAAAAGTATTAAAACTATTAAAATCACCACACAATCAATAAACGCTAAAAACTGAATTTTCAAAAAATAATGGAGAATTAGGCTTTTGACTTCACTCTAAGCATCATTCAGATTATTACACCTTTATTCCAGTTTATTTCACAATCCCAGTTTATTAATCAAGAACACGTATGTAGAACTAGCAACCTCTCAATGTACTAATACCGTATTAATCCAAATCCACAATCAAGATAAAATTACGTAAAACACCTTAATTAACTAACTCAGTATATCTCTATGTGAATTACAATTAAAGAAGGCTGAAGTTCAAGTTCTTTATCTGATTACATGCGATGTCAAGCATATCTCTACCCTAACATTCATCAAGATTCTGTTCAATCACATAAACCAAGAACACATGCTATATTAACTAAGTCTAGACTCGTACTTCATCTCTCGAGTTCATACAAGTCCACAAAGAATTATTAATTAGGCAATTCATAAATTCACGCTCAAATTAATATAGATAAACCGAATAATAGCTTATTAAACTGAAATCAAAGATTAGATAACCATCGTTCCACTTAAAGATCCGTCTTAAGCCTAAAAAGTAATTACTTCATAATAAATGAAATAATAACTGAATAAATTAAAGATAACATCTTCTCAATTAGAAATATAAAACGAAAGTAGAAGAATAACGTAAAACACCCTTCACTTTAGCCTTTATCCGTAATCGATATGATCGTTCTTCAAAATCTTCACTCCGTTGCTCAATATGAAATTCTATAATTAATCTCTGTTAATTGCTTTGTATGATGATGATTTCGTTGTTTATTCAGCAATATATATAGAACACACAAGCTTTAGTCGAAATCCCTCAACAAATAGAGTCCATACACTATCCAAGTCCCACAATCCATGTTCCATCAGTGTTTGAATCAACTTAGGAGAGCCCAGAATTTGGCACCCCCACCTCAGCTGGGGTATTTGCATAGGAGATGCCCGCCCCGGCGGGCTTAGCCCCTGTCACGCAGACATGAAGACCACCCGCCCCGGTAGGGGTAGCTATGTCACCTGACTTAGTTTTTGCTCTTGATTTATCTTTTCCTTGGCACATTATTGCCATAAATGCACTTCTTTGATGCTCAAACACCACACCACCACACCTACACATTAAATACATTAAACAAGTAAAATAGAACATCAACACGAGTAATTAACACCGATTAAGCTTGGATTAGGAACCGATTCGTGGATATAAAATCCACTTATCAGTCACCTAATTGCGCGCCAGTATAGAGAAATCTTTATAGGAAAGCCCCCTTTTTCCTGGGAACGACCTGGTTGTCATAATTGTGATTCTATAATATTATTTGTGAATAATTAATTATTGATTTATATGATAAGAAAATATTTATTTTATGTGGATATAAATGAAGGAATTAATGTTGTGGTATTTTATCAGAATTTTGTCGGAATGGATGTATTAAAAATTATCCGTATGTGGATTTCTGTCATTTTCTGTTTGGAATTTAGAAAAACTTTCTTTTACAAAGTTGTAGAGAATTAAATTTCCTATGGAATGGACATAAGATTCGTATTTTTCTGATAAAAGCGCTATTTATTATGAATTATTGAAGTTTCAGAAAAAAATATTTTTATTAAAAAAACATGGTGGGCCCTACTTTTGGTTGGTGTGGAAAATGCTGAATTTTGGTGAGCCCCACTTGTGGTGACTAATAATTCGGTCAAGAAGGTGTGCGTAGAAATTTTATAATAAAATAATATTTTATTAAATTTAGTCTGCTTTGACGTTCTAGCATTTTTCTAAAAATAGGGTGCTTAGTTAGAATTGAAAATGACACAAGAATCAAAAGTTTTCTCTCTCTATAATATCGAGCGTATTTTTGTGAGTATTTAGATACTTTGAGAGTTGCTATTCAGTGCAAATTTTCTTCAGCATTATATCCGATATTCCAGTCAGAAGTACTGTTCTTTGAGGTAAGGGATGTTATTTTCTTCGTAAATGATGTTATTTCTTTTAATATCATTATACCGAAGTATTAGTATGAATTTTATTATGAAATTTTAACCTTTTCATATCGAGGTTACTATTCACGTCTACGACACTATTCACGTATACGACACTATTCACGAATATAATACTATTCACGAGTACTATTCACGAAGTATAATTTTTCTTTTGAAATTTCTACCTTTTTGTATTGGGATTACTATTCACGTATACGACACTATTAACGTATACAACACTATTCACGAATACGACACTATTCACAGAAAAATAAAAATTTTTCTTCTTTGTCTAAGTTGTCTATTAAGGTTACTATCTTTGATTGTATCCATGTTTTGATCTGCATTCCGAAAATTTTACTCCACAATTGATTATTATAGAGTATTTTTGAACTTGGATAAACCGAAGTACGAATCCCTAATCTTTGTCCTTTTATCAAACATGATTCGTTTCTTTAAGATATTTTTCATTATCCTCAGTCTTAAATGGTGATACTTGATGAATATCTTTGGCCTATAATGCAAAGATGAATGATTACCTGATGAATATCTTTAGCCCGTAGTGCAAAGATAGACAGGTGTTGAGATGAACCAACTTCTTTCTCTTATATGCCTTGTTTGAATTCATTTCATTAATATAGTCGATTCGACTTTATATGCTTTGTTACGGCTTGTTAACGTTCTTACGTTATAAACCGACACTTGATCATTATTGGTGAAATACCAACGTTGAACATCATTCATAGTTTACTTATTACACTCTTGCTTTCTTCGTTTAATCTCTATTAAACCATATCTAATCTTCTAATGTTATCGCTTTATAAGTGATTTAAAGTCAGCCATATCATGTACATTAAGTACATTCATGTCTTACCTTTGGTTTACATTCAATTATAATTAGAAACCTAACTTGGTTAACTATTTTCCACTGCCGGCGCTGCGGCGCGCCATCCCTTTACTATAGTGGCTCTGCGGCATCACTCTTCAGAGGTTTTAGCCGGACTCAGCGCTGCGGCGCGAGTCCTTGAACTAAATTTCACGCTGCGGCATGAAACTCAAGATAATTATGGCTTCTCTCGGCCATACATGGCACTGCGGCGTGACAAAGAACACTGGGTTCGCGCTGCTTGGCCGCCCCTGTGCAAGAGTTAGTTTTGACAGTTAGTTTTGACAGTTGGTTTTTCCAACGAACTTCCCGGCCTCATAACTTATTCGTTTTACATCCGAATTGGCTCATTCAAAAGCCCACAACTCACAAATTACATACTCTAGGTGGTCATGTAAGAATTTTACATTTTCGAATCCGTTAGCTCGAAATTCAACTTTTATTTCATTTTGAGCGTTCGTTTATCGTTTTCGAGCGTTCAATACTCGTTTTCTTCGTTATAAGTCAGAATTCGACGATTCTCGAGTCCACGACTCTTGAATACCTTATCTCACGTGTTGACATTGAAAACTAAAGTTTCCAAGTCACACATCAACTTTTGACTACTAATTTGTGATTTCTACGTTTTCGACGTTTAACGTCTATTTTCGTAAAATTCGCCATAACTTCGTTACTCGTGTTCTATAAGCCAAATCAAATGGAACACTCCATTGATTCATCATCTACACCCTAACCAAACAATATGCACATACCCTAGCTATGATTGTTTTCAATTTGTCCATCAACAACCAAGTTCACGTTCAATGATTTCTATGGTTTTAATTTACGTAAACCCTTATGATTTCTAATTAAACATGACTTATCAATGATTTGATTATTAATAGTCACCCTTATTCCTCCTCACTAATCATGCTCTACCAATTCACGATTCTCTACGAGAAAGAAATCGAAAAAGATGAAGACAATTGTTTACGAAAATATTAACTTTGTCGTTCTTCGCGTTCTTGATAAACTTCTTATATTTTGCTTGGAAGTAGCTTGATTATGTGTTTCTAGTTCTTTCTCTCTCTCAATATGTATTGTACAAGGTATGTAAAACACCAAAAAGTCTAACCTAAGCTTTCTATTTATAGACAACCAAATGGAGGGCATAAAGGTCAATTGGTGACCTCCTTACTATTCCCACCTCCTCAACAACTTAGCCACCAAGTAATCACTTTACTTGGTGGCCAAGTGGCCGACCCACACCTCCATGGTTCTTCCTATGGGTTGCCCTATTGGTTTTACCCATCACGTGACCCGCCGGTTCTATCCGCAGTTCGGTTTATTGGATTAGGCTTGTCTTACACAATTCATTGGGCCTTAATTTGGGCTTGATTCCATACTTCATTGGGCTTGTTATTAATCCAAGTACCATTGGATTATACAAAATCGTTAACTCATAATCCATTAGAACCAATCGTATTCTATGCGTATAACTCTCGTATTCTCTTCGTTTGGTACTCATACGATATTCGTATTATACATCGTACTATTCTTCATACCATACTCATATTCTAACTAATATAATACTGAGATCTCATACGTATAATAACAGAAATGATTATACGCATTACATTTCCCTTTCAGAAATCACTTTTACTAACCCTTAGGTTTTAAGTCCACAAACGAAAAGCTAATCTCTGAGCGAAGTCGGATGAATAGTGTTTTTACAGAAAAATTCTCGAAAAACATTTATTTCCGTCTTGGTAATTCAAAACAATTAATCCTTGCACATAGCCAGAATACTAACCATGTCCACCCATTCTAGGTCATAGAATGACCTTCAAATATCTTACTCACATAATTAATTAATTAAATTCATTTAATCCACATAATCAAATAAAAATTTAATTCATTCAAGATTCGAAATTCTCGGACGTTACATTATCTAACAGCAGGATAATCGTCACTTATAGAAGAAGGGTATGAGATACCATGGCGATTAGGTTTAGTGCAAGTGGGAGATTGAAAGTAGTATACACACAAGCCAATCATGTTTGATGTTAAAGCATATACTATGTAACAATCTTATTCATTTATTAATAAAAAGTATTAATTTATTAAAGGCTTTTAATTATCTACATGATGCTGCTTTATAATATGTGATAAACCCATAGTTTTAAGCAATGCTTTTAGAATAATGATGACGATCATACTAATGAGAACTAAATTCTTAGAAAGCTTAAAACAAAAATAGTTCTCAATCATTGGATTACTAAATTGGGGATTAGTGAATCCGGATAGATTGATACATACGTTGCTTGCTCATTAGATGAGGATGATTAATCTCATGATCATTTGTGTGGAGACACTAAAGTAAGTATGTAAGTGCTTATTAGAGAATAAGTTCACTGAATGTGGCTCGCTAAGGAATACCTAATGGAGTTTTACTTGCTTATCAATAGGAATTCCTGTAGTGATAGTAGTACAAGTGATCCTTGGACTTGAGGTCATCATAGTATCTTGTATATGATGAGTTATACTTTAACTTATTCCTTAAGACCCTTAGGGTATATCAAAGGGTATGCTTGGGTATAATAAGTTGTACATAGAGATAATGTATTATCAATAAAAAATTTATCGCTTCTAGTAAAAGAAGAGAAATGTCATATGTGATTCAATAAATGACAACCTAGTAGTCCTTGGCCAAGGTAGAATGAAATTAGAAATGAGTTTCTAATTTTTATTATTTGGAGTTGTGCATTTAAGAGTCGAAATACATATAATTAAAAAAAATAATACTTGGCAATAATTCCATCTCTTATATTTAATTGTGACATTGTATGGTGGAAGGATTGAATTGTACGGTACCTATTTACTCAAAGGTTCTTTTATGATTAATATTGAAATCTATATTATCTGAAAAGTCGTTAATCGCTAGGGAGGCTTATCCCTATTGTAGAATAAATATTATTTATTTAAATAAATTAATTGTTTAATTTATTTATTTAACTAAGATTAGAATTGTTCTAATTGATTTATTCACAACCGGTTTAATATGGAGAACCTAAAGGGTCACACCATAAAAGGAAGAATAATTATTTAAGAAGTTAATGACATAATCGTAATAATAAGTTAAGTATATTTAATTTAATCTATGGTGATAGAATAAATTAAATAGCTTAATATTTATTATTTAATATTTTAGAAATATTAAATATAAATTAATAAGAGGAGTCTTATTATTATTATTCTTATTATTATTATTACTATTATTATTATTTAATTCCTAAAGGAGTTTGGAAATTAATTAATAAAAGTACTCTCATATATTCCTAATAAGATTAGGAGGTTAAATTAATTAAAAGAGTTTAATTAATTATCCCTAATAAGATTAGGGAGCTTAATTAATTAAAGAAATTTAATTAATTAAATAATACCCTATTTTCTAATTAGATTAGAAGGGTTAACTGATATCTTTATAAAAGGAGTCTTATATCAGATATCAATATACGTGATTCCAATTGTTGGAGAGTACGCATTTTTCTATATAGATAAAAAACTAGGGTTTAACCAACCACCCATCTTCTTAAATCTATCTTCTTCCTTAGTGGATCACCTCTAGAGGCCAAACACTTGGGTGGCTAACGTTGATTAAAGGAAGGAACCAAACCCGGCAGATTCAAGTTGAACGCGAAAGGATTAGGAGGTGAACTTGTACCTGAGGAAGCTCGAATCTTCAAAGGTATAATTCTTATTCTTCTTCTTTTTGTTCAATTAATAATTGTGCATAAAGGATGATCCGGGTATATGATTTGTAAAATTTTGAAACTCTGTTTTTCCATGCTTTTGCTTATTTTGTGCAATTCGATTGCGTTCATGAATATTACAAACCTAACAGATGGGCTGATAAGATGACAAGATCGCAAGAGGCTTTTACCTCTATACCATATGGTGAACAGGTAGTGGACTTGGGCTTTGATGCCCTCAATAATTGTTCCTAACTTGTATATGCAATCGACCTTGATGATTTTTTTCTATTTTGATGAAGGCTTGTGATTGAGGGTGTTGGCCCTTTGAAGGTCCTTGCTGATGATCATGCTTGATATATCACTGTGTTATTGTTACAACTTTGATGATTGATGTTGAGAGGCCTTCAGACTGCACTAAATTAACCCCAAAGATCTCAGCTTGGTTGGTGATGACTTCACCCAAGTTTACTTTGATTTGCAAGGTTTGATTTGTTGTCTTGATCTGGGGGAACAGGTCGTTAAGTATGAGATAAAATTTTCCACGATGGTTGCCCATGTATTGCTGGAGGTCAAAAGAGATCAAGTCTTCTCGCATTTTAGGAGCGATGATTTGCTGACGAGTTACATCTTATGATGATGGTCATTTAATCCTTATTGTTGGTTGTCTTGGGATTGATGTTTGGGTTTGGATATTTCTTTTGAGGGTCTGACCGCACCACTGATGGCTGCCTACGTACTCATGTGTCTGTGGGAGATCAGGTCTGCGTAGTTCCTACTTGATAAGATACACGGTTTGAGAAGTGTTTGTTTGGGTTTTTATTTAGTTTGACCGCACCATAAATGGTTTCCTATGTACTCCCATTGATGAGGGGAGATCGTGTTATTTGTAGTTTAAGAAAAATGGCTGAGACCTGATTTTCTTATTTTTTTTGATTTTTGATTCTTTTTTCTTTTTTCTTTTTCTTTTTCCTTTTGTTTTTGTTTTTGTTTTTATTTTTTGTTTTTTGTTGTTTTTTTTCAATATTTACAAGCATGGAAAATAAAAGGCATACTGTGAAGAAAGTGATATCGTCCCAATATCTCTTGTAACTCCCCATTTTATCCTCTAAATCTACATCTTCTTGGCTAGCTGAGGCCTGATAGTCCAGTTGTCAGTGGTTATGTTGCCTTCGAGGTTCGCGATAGAGGTTACCTCTTGGTTCTGAATATCTTCACTTATGGCCATAACTTGATCGCTTCCTAATTCAATACATTCCTCAGGGATGTTTGAATTGGACCCATCACAAAAAGTTATGTATTCTTGATTCTTCAATGGGTTGGTTTCCCCGACAACCTCACCATCGTTTCCTTCATCTATTCCTTCACCTTTTTCCTGGGCTTGAGAGGATTCGACTATGAAATCTGCCTCGAATTGTTGTGGCATTTCTTGTAAGGAACTTTCCGTTTTGGCTTTTTCTTCCTTGGAAAGGATTATTATTTCCTCCTCATCATCTAAGATGATAAAATCAGGAACGTGGTTGCTATCTTTGAGCCACAAGATGTTTGATGTTGGAGGAGGAATCTCCTTTGGGGATTCTCTTGTCTCCTCTGTCATTCCCTACATTAGGATTAGTCCAGCTTGTGTTCTGCCAGAATTGGTGCTCATAGCTTTCAACTCCTTTGAACTGCAAGTCTCGAGTGGACAACTTAAGCTTTTTATTTCCTTTTCACCTTTTTTGGTCATGGGGGATTCTATCTTCAGCTCTCCATTTTCAATAAGATCCTGGATTTTATGTTGAAAGACCAACATTCCTCAGTCGCATGTCCAGGTGAGTTAGAATGGTAGAGACATATCTTGGTGGAATCATAACTCTTTATCTTGGAATTTATAGGAGGCCGTAACTCAATAATCCTTCCTTCGCTTATCAGAAAGTGAAGCATTTCTTCATTTGATTTGCTCAGAGGGGTGAATTTTTCGGCTCTTTTGGAGGTTGTTTGATCATTTTTCTTTGAGAATTCGCATTCCCTCGAGCGATTTTTCCGTTGGCGAGGTCTTCTAGCAATTTTATCATCCCCCTTTTCTTGTACTTTTAGCCTGCTTTGATCTTCTTCATTTAGTTGGCTTATCATGGAGAGATATGGGCTTGCATTATGTGACACCCCCAAATCCGGTACTTCAATTTCCACATGATTTGGTGTTCACTACACAAAAATCATATGTCTATCTATCCATAATAACTATAAACCATATGAAAGATAGAATAAATCCTTACAACACCTGAATAAAAAATACAGTCCCAGGTCATACTAACCTTAAATATCTTTGCGGAAACATAAACAAATAATAAGTCTTAAACAACATCGAGTCTTAACAATAACATTCTTAAAATTTAATAACACGTCTTCATCACTTAATAGCTTTGCCCTTGCCTTTGCTAGAAGAAGGCTCGTCGGTTCTTTCGTTCATAACTGCAATGTTATTATTACGCAAGAGTGAGCACGATTGCCCACAAGTATAAAAAAATGAATTAACAATATAATAACATGCGAGTGAATCGAATTTTTTTGAAATGAAGCTCAACTTTTGAACCAAAAATGATTACCAAGAGGGTCATAAGACCTTGAATTATGTCCTAGGTTATCAAGGATTATACTTGAAACATTTAAAAGTTATAAGACTATGGACTTTTCTTCTCATACTTAGGGGGATCAACCCTTAGTATCATACTATACACAATATCTTAACACTAACGCTTAAGTAATCCCTTTACAGGGTTATTCATCTCAGTTTGACGTTAGAGTCCGCACCAAAGGAAGTTTGGTTTGGATAATTCAATAAGGGTTCTGAAATTTAGAACGTTCATCAACTATGGACTAGTCGAATCGATAAGAATTCGTTAGTCTAACAAGGTTCACAATAAATGGTATTTAAATTGAATAACAATCTCAAGAGATATACAATAGAACAAGTATTGTATAACGGATTCATACTTTGAAAAGATAATTAATCTTTAATATAACAAATCAAACTTGATTTAAAAAAAATGACAAGATTTGCTTGAAGTAATTTACAAACTTGAATAATGATAACAAGTAGGGTTAGGATACCTGCTCAACATAAAAGTAACGTTTAAGTTTAAATAAACTTGCTCAATAGAATGGAGTTAGGGATAGGATACTTGCTCAACATAAAAGTAACATTTAAGTTTAAATAAACTTGCTCAATAGAATGGAGTTAGGGATATGATACTTGCCTCGTGCGTAGATTACACTTTAACTAAGCACGTTCTTTGAATTAAATCCTACATACCATTCATATACACAATAACAGTTAATTATAAATTAACTAATCAATATAAACTCATTCTCGTTGTCTACTTTAATTATTGACTAAACTTAGTCAAATTATTACGTTGTCACATAATTTATACTTCATGAATTATCAAACCAATTATGTATTTAATAATTCAATTCACATATAATATTTTATTACATGTTAAACAACTATTTTATCATCTCATAATACCTCTAACATGATTACATGTTCATTACATCAATCCACTAACACATTGTTAGACTTAAACATTTTAAAAATACATTTCTGAATTTTCCGAGGAGTGGCGCTGCGGCGCCACTATTGAACTAAGGATTCGCGCTACGGCGCCGTGGCGCTGCGGCTGGACTTCGGACGCTGCGGCGTGGTGGCACTGCGGTGTGTGGCTTAAAGCATTGGACTGGCGCCGCGGCGCGGCAAGCCAGAAATAGTTCTGCAATTCGCGAAAATTGCAGAACACATCCAAAAATTTCAATTTTAAATATTACAACACGAATTCAGACATACCCATATGTTATAATTCATGTATAATCATAACCCAACATATATAAAGTGATTTTAACCATTTAAAACACTTAATCACAGAATTAAATCATGTAAAATGGGCTGTTCTTGAAGTCTTTAACATAAATTCCTAAAATTCAATGCCACGGATTCGTTATAAAGCCAAATCCGTTCATTTAAAGCTTGGTCTCTTTGTATCAACATGCATAATAATATAGGAGTGTAAAATTTATGGATAATATATGATCAATACATCAATTATCACGTATAAGGCCGTGTGGCCATATCACGTACTCTGTTTATTTTGAAAAACATACGTACGACATGCTTTCATGAACTTGATGATAAGGAATTATATACAATATATATTAAAATACATTAAAATGACATCTTAACACATATATGCGCATAACTCTCACAATTTCAATTACAGAGATATAACAGAGGTTTTGAAAGCCATTTTCTAGAAAACTTAAATACGTAAAAGTAAGATGTCACAATCATTGGTAGACCCCAGAACAGAATTATTATCGGGGTTAGAAAATGACAGAAATATCTTTTTATAAAAATAACGGCAAAATTTTTACCGTTAACTGTTGAAATACCTGGTGATAAAAGTACAGTAATACGTGTGGTTGCATAGTAGCACACGATATTGTACAGTATCTTTGATTATTGATGCTTACGTGAGAAGTCACTCAATTTTATTCAATTATTGCCACAGTAATTACTGCATAGTATCTCACGTTATTGATTCAATTATTGTCACAGTATTTTATATTATTAAATCAATAATTGAGATGACAAAGTTATTCATATTATTATTTACATTATTGACGATGTCTAGAAAGTTCTATCGAGAAAAGGGGTTTGGTCACCTAATTGTGGATCAACAGGGAGAGGTCCTTATCGAAAGCCCTCACTTTTTTGGAAATAATCTGGTTGTTAATATTGCGAGTTATAATATTAATGATGAATAAATGTTGTTACAAATATTGAGGGGATTTTTATGAAGTATTTGTTTTAAATTTTGTTTATTATTTGGACCCTCCACTTACCCATTTTTCAAAATATCCGGAAGAAAGTTATCTCAATTATATATATATATATATATATATATATATATATATATGGGGTGGGAAAAATTAGTCACGGGAGTGACTTTTGATTATTATATATATTATAATAAGTTTAGTTTTTTTTATAAAAAATAGAATATATTATATTTTATTATGCATAGTATTTGTATAGTGTTTGCATAGTAAATCAGAAAATTTCAGCCAGCGAATTCGCGCTCGTGAGTTTTCTAACACTGTTCACCCGTGATTATTTCTAAATAGTATCCTTCCATTCTTCTATAAATATGATGCTTAGTTTAGAATTGAAAATCACACCAGAATCAGAGAATTTTTCTTCTATAATATTGAGCGTATTTCTTTAGAGTTTAAGGAAGCTTTGAGCGTAGAAAATAGTATAAGTTTTCTTCAAGAATATCCCCGTCCTACCAGTCAGAAGTACTCTCTTTTTAAGGCAAGGGATGTTATTTTTGTTCTATATTCGTAAGAAATAATATTTTCTTCCATACTCTGTAGTATGTAAGTAATATTATTTAGTTTCAGATTTCAAATTCTACACTTATTTTGTTAAAGTATGGCTTCTATACTCCTTCAAATTAGTAGAATATCCTTGAAATTTGTGTTTTATCTAGTATCTTTTCATAAAAATATTATTCTAAATATTTTTGATAGTTTTTAATCTTTTCATGATGGGTTACTATTTATGGGATACTATTCCTGAAGTACTATTCACGGGGTACTATTCACTCAGGTACTATTTACCCTGGATATTATTCATGAAAAAAATTGATTTCTTTTCTATCCAAATCATTTTTGATACAATATTATTCTTGAATTTTACTTCACAAAGCAGTATCATGTTGACAATTTGGACATTTATTGAATTCTGGTTAAATTGAATTATAGATTTTTAAAATTTATCCTTTGCTTTCATGTAATTGAATTCTTATGTCATTGTCATCATTATCATGCTTATATTGTGATGAAAGTCATCTTTGACCCGTAGTGCATAGATGGACTGTTGATTGATATGATTATGACTAGGGATTATTCAGTATACTCATGACTTGTAATGTTACAAATGATGTGATAAAAGTCCTCATTGGCCCGTAGTTCTTTAATGGACAGTTGTTGGCATGATCATAACCATTGGTGATAACACGAATATCCTTGGCCCGTAATGCATGGATAATTCGTGGATGTGATACTAATGAATATCCTTGGCTCATAGTGCATAGATAATTCAGTGATGTGGATTATTTATTGAGCTGAGTCTCAGCGATAAAATTGATGATAAACTTTTTAAATCATAGAAGATAGTAGATATCATGTTCTACTTGACTCTTCTAATGGATTGTTTGTTCTGCTACAATTAAACTTGTTGTTTATTGTATTCTATCAGTTTAACATTGTTGAAGGCTAATAATAATTTATTCTGCATTGTCTTAGTCATAATATTTCTTAGTGGGCTAGTTGATCTCACCCTTTTGCTTTCATTGTTCTCTTAAGAAAATGAGAACGTAGTCGGAACTAGTCGGGGAATGGAGTGACGGTTCGAGATGGTGGTTGTAATAGTCCTCACTATTTTATAAAATAGTGTAATAATAATTGTAATGAGGACTCCATTTGAGTTTGGATATTGTCTAAAAGACAATATTCGTGTTAAAACTCTCAGCACATGTTGTATAATTAAGTTTGTATTTATATTCTGTAATGATCATCATCATTATTCTAAAAGCATTGCTTAAAACTATGGTTTTATCACATATTATAAAGCATCATCATGTAGATAATTAAAAGCCTTTAATAAATTAATACTTTTTATTAATAAATGAATAAGATTGTTACAAAGTATATGCTTTATCATCAAACATGATTGGCTTATGTGCATACTACTTTCACTGTCAAAGCAACTATCCCAGACAACAATCAAGTCTGGGCCAATTTCAAAATTGGCAACAAACCGATATTAGGGCCCTTACAACAAGATTGGGGCAATCTCAGAAACAGTGACAACTCAATACTGAGGCATTTATCAACCATCCTAAAGAGGAAAATGCACCAGTCAGCACCATCAACATGGTACATCATCATCAGAGCTTCCCTCACATCATCTCACTGGCGGTTCGGTAAGATCATTTGGTCTTTTCCAATCATACTTTTCTCAGAATGAATAATCCACATGTGAGGATATTACTCACTCGCGACTTGGTCAACAATAAGAGAGTTTCTCATATGAATCCCTTGCAACAACATGCGAAAGGACTGGGGCATTTTCTGATTCCAGGAAAGGGAAGGAGTTTAAAACGAGATCAAGCCTCTCATCAAAAGAAATGGGATAACTCCTGGAAGAACTCATGGCGACATAAGCTTGCCCCTACAAATGAAGGGGAAGATTCTTAAGAAAGTCCTTAACTCAAAAGCAGAAGCCCAATGACAAAAGGTCTAGCGAATGAAATCCTCATCATCAAATGTGCCAACCGATGTCGAGTCCTAACAAGTCGAGGCCTCTACACCGAAGTTCAAATATGGATAGCGAAAGAACGAGCTACACCCTCTAGGAATGTCATCGGCATTTGGGTCATCAGTTCAGCCGGGTTGTGTTAGAGTTTATGCCCTAGAGGCCAATTATTTGATATAATTGCTTAACATTTTGATATTATATTTGATTGAATAAATGAATGATTTTATTATGGTTTTATTTACTACGTTATATAAATGTTAACATAATAAAATTCCTTAGAACAGTGATACAAATTATATAGTTTCAAGTATGTGACTTGAACATGAGATTATATAATTACAATTAGTATCATTGCTCTTAAATGTCCCTAGTCGAGTATCATTGTTAATAGGACAATAATGATGCATTGAGACTAGTATGTGAATTGACTGACGACCAAATCTCATTGGTCATAAATATATGAGATATTAAGTCAATGCATAGGTACTTGTTAGAGAACGAAGTATTGGACAGACCCACCATGAGAATTCTATGTGAAGCATTATTCGAAGTATCATTAGCGATTCTCATAGTGACAATGATGTAATGGTCCTCCGACCTGAAATCAATATATTACTACACGAGAATTTATGTACTTTGATATCATCAAAGATCACCTTTAATAGGGTGGACTATAAAGGTGATTATTGGATACATCATGAATCGTGTGAGGAATATGAGTGATCTAGATGGAATTTAACCCTCCTATGTATTAGGGGTGATATCTATAGGCCTCTTGATTGAGTAGGACTATGAAATGAATGGTCATGCTCAAATAGTGATTTATTTCATATAGTCTACTCATTGATCAAGAAAAACTCAAATTAAATTATGAAGAGTATGACACATTCCATAACTCGAGTTTAATTTAGGATATTAAGGTTAAAAGGATTAAATTACATTGAAATATTGGTCACGAAAAGGTTGCATCGAATCATCGATCTTATTATTACTTGGGTAGTAGTGATGCATTACTAGGTATCGCTCACTGTTTATAATTTTATAATATGATTTTAAAATTATTGCCAACGTAATAATAACCTATTGGGTCACACACATAGAACGTAATTAAAAGGAAATTAATTTAAATTATAAAATTTAAATATGTCAATATGATTGATAGTATTTAAATTACGAATTTAAATTAATAGGATAATTTATATATATAGGTATATTAATTAAGTAAGACTTAATTAAGATATATATAAATTCAGATTTTAATAATATTAGGTTTTGATTAATTCCTCCTATCTGCTATATATATGATATATATCAGTCATTTTAGGGATTACGTCAAAATAAAATACCCTAGCCGCTCTTAGAGAGAGACTAGAGAAAACAGTTTCGAAAATCCTCATCCTTGGTGGCTAGTACCGCGGTTCCTTCTTCTGCAGATCGTAGGACGATTCGTGGAGCGTTTGTGTGGATATCGTAGAGACGCAGTTCGTTTGGATTGTATTGGAGATTCGACCGCATCGATTCTAGCTTCAATAATCGGTATAAATTTCTAACCACTGAATTAATTTGGTTTTTGCATGGATCCTGTTTTAGGGTTTCAAAATTGTACTTTAAATTATTTATATTCTGCTGTGTTTTTTTGTGCCGAAACCCAACAGGTTGCGAATCAAACGATCAAGAAAATGGGGCACAAGCACCCAATAACGAAAGGAAACTCCAAATCACCTAAAAAGGGTGAGGTAAAATCCTAATCCAGACAATTTAAAATATACATCAACCTAGGACAATAGACTCCTAAGGATAAATCTAGATCATCACATCATGCATGATCTGCACATGTGCAAATGTTCTATATCAACGTACATCTCTATCAAGGTTTAGCATGCATCTCTAGTAGATTTAAATATATGTGCACGTTAAATGCCTAGATTAGAGAAAAATTTCATCATAGACGTCTGGTGGTTGTCATCAATCCAGCGTAACATCAGGCAGAGTCTGGTGAAGTAAACCTTTGAATATTACTTCAGCGAAGGTATCGAAAGATCCGGTATTCAAAACCAGTGGCATCAATTTAGTGATAAAAGCTTTGTACACCACTATCCAAGTGGGAATCGAAACAGTTTGGTGATGTCAACATAGTCAACTACCAGTGGGGTAGGATCCGTTGTCAAACTACCATTAGGATAGGTATTCTTGTAAACTGCCAATGTATACATCGAAAATGTCCGGTGATTTTAGAATGTCATCCCCAGTAGAGATGTAGAAAATATCTCAATTTCTCTTCATTAAATAAGCATCAATAACACCGACAAAAAGCCAAACTGTTGGAGTCAACACCAACATAGGCATCAGTAATAACTGGTAAAGGTAAAGAGATTTGCGATGTGCATAGTGCGATTTGCGATATGCGAAATATGATGTGCGAGTTGCGAAGTTCAATTGGCCAAATGCAAAAAGTGAAGTGCAAAATGCGATGTGCGATTTGCGAACTGCTATTTGCATAAACATTTTAACATTCATCATAACATTCATTACACTATGATTTACATCATTAGAAATACCTTGTCATATTTCATGTGTCTAGTAATCTTTATCATGTCCATTCCATTGCATGAACATGATAAAGAGGGGAATCTGTAGACACTCAAAATTTTATTTTCCTGTTACTAACTATATAGGAGGACAAAAACATATTTTTCACACTCTAGAGATAACCTTGGAGGACCACAACATCAATTCCAACCCCGAAAATAGCCCCGGCAAAGCCAATTTCTAACCCCGGAGATAACCCCGGGAAATCAGTTTCCAACCCTGGAGATAACCTCGGGAAAGTCAGTTCCAACCCCGGAGATAAACCTGGGAGATCAATTTTAATTCCCAGAGTCAACCCTGGGAGCTCAAGCCAACCTCTGAGATAACCTTAAGGACATTCAGATTCAACAACATGACAATCTCATATATAACCCTTGGAAAAGACTGCTACAACTGTGCCAAAGTAAGAAATAACCTTGGGAGGGGTAAAACGGTCATTTTGCCAACTTAAACTCAACTCAAATCAAATCAACTCAAACATCCTCAAAAGAAGTTCCACAAGAACCATATCTTAACTTCTGAGCGCTAACTACATAAAAACAGCTCAACGAACTGCCTAACAGAGACTTGGAAATGCTATTTCGATCATCGACCCATCTTACTAGATTCAAAAAAGGGTAAATCCTATGTCATTACGTAGCTCTCGGAAAGAGCTTTCCAGAATGGTATGACATGCTTCCATCGAACTCCCGAATTGAAAGTAATGAAGGTTTGACCAAACAACGCATTGTCTAAGTGCACGTACTTCGAGACAGCAGAATCCACATGGCCTAGGGCACCTCGGGCAGCCGTAGGTAGGCCCGCGGCTACCGTAGGTAGACCTACGGCTCCCTCTCTATAAATAGAGGGATTAGAGTGGCCATTTTAAAGAAAAAAAGGCGAGGAAGCCCTGTCCATTTTGCTCTGTACACACTATAAACTGCGTGCTTTCTCATTTCAAACACTTGTGAGCTTTTGTTTTGCTATATTTTACCGGTGGAAACCGAGTATTCATTCAGTCAAAGCTATTTGAAGTCTTCTTGGTAGCCCACTGTAAGACATCTCTCATTACTTAAAGCATTTCTCTATTTTTATTTACACACGTTTATTCACGTTGAGAGTCATGTTGTGTGCGTATGCTCGAATCGTCGATCCGTGGCTTTTATTGCTTTTATATATATGTTTATATATATATATATATATATATATATATATGTTTATATATGTTTATATATATAAATGTGTGTATAAACATATATATAAACATATATATATATATATATATATATATATATATACACACACACAACTTTATATATATAAACATATATATATATATATATAACTTTTTATAGCTTTCATACATATGGCATCATCATATGAGCCTAGGAATCATGTGATCACAGATTCAGTTCCTGAATCTAGATTCGGTTCCCGTGATGGACAATTTCAGCTGTAACCAGCTTGTAAATTATTCACGGTGTTTGAATTTTCTTAGACGGCTCTCGTGCCAACAAGGAGTTCGACACTACTATTTATCTTATTTTCTCGAAGATGCTTTGCATCTCAAAAATAAAAGCAATCAAGTTGAACACATAATAAAATGGAAGTATCAAAGGCCTCAATTACTATTGAACATAAGGGTTTAAAAAAACCTCTTTTATGAAACATCACTGTTATATCTTGTTAAAATTAAACTTTTATACAAAATTCAAACCCTTTGTATATAGGTGCAAACGAGGCATAACACTACTTCCAGATAATTGCACATTGACCTACACACACATTCAGATAAATGTTTAAAATGAAAAGTTGTGGTCACCGTGTTACCACGGATGTCGGGGGGGGGGAGGGTTCCTAACACCTTCCCCTCTCATAATCAAGCCCCCGGACCCTAACGAATCTCGGTTTCACAGACCAGTTATGTAGTGTCGCATCACTCGGTCTATGTCCAAACCTTTTCTCAGTTGAGTTGGTGCAACCATTTCAAAATATAAACTGGCAACTCTTACAGTTTAATCGTCGACATATACATGTCGGACCTTTTCACAACTTGTTTTTTCAAATAAATCTCACCTAACATGAAAACACCAAAAGACAAGAACATAAAATGGACAAATAAAATCTCGACGTCGACATTCAACACTTGATTTTAAAACTTTTAGGCTATGTTTGTTTGCAATGCTTATACTTAGGATATGAATATTAATCCCAAGTGTCTTGTTTGTCTTCAAATTTGAACTTGGGACTATTAGTGTAGAGATTATAAAATGATATAATAATCTTGAAAGTATAATTAATATCCCAGGATTTTAGTCTTGAGATTATTAGTCTTGGGATTATAATCCTTACAAACAAACATACTCTTAAGATTTTATTAAAAAGGGGGAGAGAGGATCATGTGTACACTAAAATAGCAAATTTTCAATATTGTGACGTATTAATTTTCAAGACATTTAGAATCTTACTCTTAAAAATTATGTCGATATTAAATCCGAGTCCTACTATGTATTGAGAAAGATTTCAGCTGAATTATAATTGCAACGTATGTCAATACATGAGATTTGATATGATTATAAAATTGGCCTATTGTATCAAATACATTGTAAGAGTATTACCAATTAGATTTATCCACACAACTTGCAATGAAAAAAGTAGACATGTAAAGTCGCAATATATATCATTTTCCATTAAATATTAAGAGTAATGTTACAGACACAAACCTTAATTTTATTTAAATCCAACATGTCTCCCGAGCATGCAGATGAAAAATAATTGAGAATCTAGAACTTTAATTTCTAAGAAGGTAAGTTTGCGGTTCTCACATTAGTGTGGGCAGCCACGAGTTTGGCAATTACCTCATGGAGATGTAAGTGAACTCTAGCATTAGTTTTAGAGAATTTTTGATAGAGAGTTATGTAATTAGAAAAAAAGTTCAAGAACTAGTGATATATATATATATATATATATATATATATATATATATATATATATATGATTCATAGTATGTATTTGTTATGAATTTTTATAGGGTATACACCATCTATACCATTGAAAATAAGAAAGAATGATCAAGATTAGAAATAAAAAATCGACCTCCATTACTATTAGTAGTGGAAGGTAAACAAACACATATCATCCGCTACACATAACAACGAACGCTAATCAGAATAAGGGTATGAATTTACAATAAATGTTTAGGGTTTATTAACCCAAATCAAGGTTTAAGGTTTATTAACTAGGATTTACGGTTGGTTAATAAACCCTTAACACTAGTTAATAAAGCTAAAACTCTGGTTAACAAATGTAGCGCCTCCAAATCTGGGTTTACCATCAAACCCAGGTCCGGTGCTCGATGACATTACCCATTCAACATAAACTTACTGACATGAATGTAACAACTATATTATTACACATCTAACTCTAATCCTAGGTTGTAAGACCTTTACATCTTCAAATCATAATATTAATTAATATTACATCATTACAATTATTACAAGTAAAACACAGTATTACATCACAACATGTAATTCTATACATTTAAATCTTCTTCTTTAACATAATCCTTTCTCTCGACACCATATGACCATTCAGGTCATTCTGCTCTAGCTGTAAAAGTTTTTAGGTTTTGCAAAAGTGAGCATTTAATTACTTAGTAAGTTATAACAGTTGAATAAACAACAAAATCAAGAATCAAACCATCATTCTTTGAAACTTCAATAATTGCACAAAAGTTGAGAAGTAGCGCGAATAAATTGGAATAAATCATGTTTCTTCTATTGTAAACACCAACACCATTTTCGATACCAGGTTATAAGACCTTCATCACCTTATTCTACCTTAATTCTTAGGTTTAACATCACCCGTGTCTACTTCATTATTATGACACAACATGTGTCTACTTCATTATTATAATATAACATGTGTCTATTTCAACTCTTTATACTTAACTTCCCTATATTAGGGGTTCTCCTCTCTTACTTATCTCAAAATCTGCACTAATTCAACCTAGTTTAGATTAACTCTACTTAACTTTAATGGATTTCCACCAATTCAGTTCAACACTATAATATCCTTAAATTTTATGTATAATATTAAAAATTAAATTAATAACGGTTTGAATATTAATGTTGAATACAAATATATTTATGTCTTGAAATGTGATAATTTGAATTGAATTGAATTAAGTATATGGTAATTGAGAAATATGGTGGAAATGATAATGAAGCTTCTTTTAACTTATGAGATATGTCTAGTGTGACAAAATAATGAAATTAGTAATTCATTAATAAAATTAATGAGGAAATGGTAAATAATGTGATGGATTAATTAGTGTTATTATTTTAATTACTTATTTTTATGTGCAATTATACATGTTATGTGAGCATATAAATAAAATAACATCATGTATAATATATAAGATGAGATATTAAGGATAATATTACAATGCATGTGAATATTATTCCATGAGACTACATTATAAAAATCTTAATTTATGTAATTCTACTAAACTTGAATATATGAGCCTTGTGTGGCAAAATGGTTTGCAGAGAATAAATAAAATGTGTATTTTTAACTTATGGAAGAAAATAAATTTTAAGAAAATAAATACTTGATATTAATTATTCTTATGCTATTTGGGTATAATTAGAATAATAAGTTTTATGAAAAATAATGGGTTGTTAGTACCCAACTAATTTATATTCTAGCCCAATTCAAATATTATTTGAACTAATCCAATGTACATGGATTATATGTGTGACGAACGAGATTTTGTAATTTAATTTTTAATATTTATTGAATTAAATAAATATTTTGCGATGATTTAATTATTAGATTAAATAATTAATTGATGAAGTTGTGATAGATTAATTTAATTATATGTGTTATATTTATTAAATTAATGTGAAAAATTTTATTACTCGAATTATATATTTATGTGAGCTTATTGAATTAAATGAAATATTTAATAGGCATAATGTTATTTTAATTAATTTAATAATTAACTAGAGATTTAATAATTTGACATAATTAATAAATGAGAAAATTAATTATGTGACTATGTGAATTAATGAAAAATTATTATATGTTATTTAAATTAAAGTAAATAAGATATTTGATTTATTGTGTAAATGAGTGTGACATTATTAAACTATAATATAAAGGATTTATTAAATTAAATGGTTTTGAGCCATTTAAGGCTTGCCAAACGAAGCCTTATGGGGAGTTGGGAGCAGTTAACCCATGATCGGGTTAACTGACCACACAGCGTCAGTTCTTTCATTATATATGTCTTCTTATTCTTTCATTTTTTTCTAAGTCTGGCAAAGAAATTTAGAGAGAAATTGAGAATTCGTTGAGGGAATTGAGAGTTTAGTAATTGAACTAGCATCTGAAAAAGGGTTTCTCTACTAATCTACACTCTACACTATGGGTAATCTCTTCAACCCATATTTAAATTCACGTTGTTTATATTTTCATAAAAATGGCACTCAAGTTCTGTTAAAATATCCGTAGTTGGAAAGGGTAACAATGATGTGTGAATATATATATATATATATATATATATATATATATATAATGTGCCGTCATAACATGTTGTTATTATATTGTATGTTCCATATCATCAGTTTCATTAAAATATATGTCGTATATACTTTTTTCAAAATACAGAGTATAAAATATGGCCATATGGCCTTACGTACCAAATTTAATACGTTAATCATATGTTGTATCAGAAATTTTTACTTGTATGTAATTATGCATGTTAAAACAAGGAAAACAAACTTCAAATGAACGGATTCGGAGTTATAACGAACCCGTAGTGTTGATTTTCATGTTTTGTGTTCAAAACTTTCAAAAACATCAAGAACAGTAAATTACATGTGTTGATTCTGCAAATTATGTGTTTTAACATGTTAAAATCATGCTAGAAGGGTTAAGTAGTAATTATATGTGTATTACAATGTTTGGGTATGTCTAAATTCGTGTAGAAATAATTTAATTAGAGATTTTGGCAATGTTCTGCAATTTTTCATGAATTACAGAACTGGTACTGGTTCACCGCGCCACAGCGTCAAAGGCTAAGCCGCAGCGCCGAGAACAAGCACAACAGTGGCGCCGCAGCGCCACTCTCCAGATTGTCCAGAAATTTATAAGTGTTCAAGTCCATGAAGGTGATAGTAACCTAATCTAATGAACATAAAAATATGTTAGAAGTATAATGAGATGTTAAAATAGATTCTTAACATATCAATAACGCATTTAAGTATGGATTGAATTATTGAATGCATAGTTAGCTTATTATTCGTGAAGTGTAAATTATGTGACAATAAGTGTGATAATGTGACTAAGTATAGTCATAACCAAAGTTTAGACAAAAGAATGAACTTGTGATGACTAGTTACATTACAATTAACTAGAATTGTGAATGGAAATGATATGTAGGATTAAATCGAAGAACGTATATAATTAGCGTGTAATCTACGTACGAGGTAAATTTCCTAACCCTACTTGCTTATTTCAAGTTTATAAACTTACATCGAGCAAATTCTCCGTATTATTAATCAAGTTCAATTTGTCATATTAAACATTATTGATCTTTCCAAAGTATGATTTAGTTATATAATACTTATTCTATTGTATACCTCTTGAGATTATTATTCGATTTAAATGTCAGTTATTGTTGAACCTTGTAGACTAGCGAACCCTTATTGATTTGACTAGTCCTTAGTTGATGAACGTTCTAAATTTTAGAACCCTTGTTGAAATTATCCAAACCAAACTTCCTTTGGTACGGACTCTAATGTTAAACTGAGATGAACAACCCTATAAAGGGGATTACTTATGCGTTAGCGTTAAGATATTGTGCACAGTATGGTACTAAGGGCTGATCTCCCTAAGTACGAGTAGAAGTGTCCATAGTCTTATGACTGTTAAAGGTTTCAAGTATAACCCTTGATAACCTAGGACATAGTTCAAGGTCTTATGACCCTCAGAAATCTTTTGATTCTTATTATTCATTCTTGATTCAAAAGTTGAGTTTTATTCCAGAAATCTTTGATTCACTTGCATGTTATTATATTATTATTTCATTGTTATACTTATGGGCAATTGTGCTCAGTCTTGCATAATAATAACATTGCAGTTAAGAACGAAAGGTCTGACGAACCTTCTACTAGCAAAGGCAAGAGCAATGTTAACAAGTGATGAAGACTTGTTGTTTTATATGATAATGTATTCTTGTTTTAGACTTATGTTAATGTTGTGGAAGACGATTAATTGTTTATGTTTCCGCAGTTAAGATTTAAGGTTAGTATGACCTGGGATTGATGTATTTATTTCAGATGATGTAACTCCTTAAGGAGAGGATTTATTTCTATCTATTTATGTTTTCAGTTATTATGGGTAGATAGATATATGATGTTTGTATAGTGAACACCAAATCATGTGGGAATGAAAGTACTCGGATTTGGGGGTGTCATAAAAGACTTTATGTGCTTATGTGTTAATTATGTGTTCGCTAGTATCGATTAGTAACTAAAACTTAAAACAATGTTGTCAGGATATTGGATGTTGGAGGAGCTAGGCGAACTGGGGAAGAGGAACCCCGAGTACCTACGGAGGAGGAGCCCCGAGACATTCATGTTGTCAGGGAACAGTTGGTATAGAGAGAGCCATCTCCGTTGATCACTGTTGTTGGTCAAGAGCATGAGCTTGAGACTGATCCAGAGGAGGATCCTGAGGAAGAAGAAGAAGAAGAGGAGTTCCCACCGAACTCTATCGATGCAGAGATGTACGATGAGCTATATGATCGTAACGTAGAGTTACGTGACACTGTTGAGGATCTGACTGAGCGGGCAATTATTCAACAAATTACCATCGAGCAAAAAGATAGGGAAGTTGTGACTCTTCACACACGTCTAGGAAACATAGAATGGGATTTGGTCCATGAGAAGGGTAAAACCGAGGAAAAGTCTGAAGAGATAGAGAAGTTGAAGAAGGAACTAAAGGAAAGCTCAGAAAGGCTGATTATGGCAGAGGAGGGCTAGGTAAGAGAATCATGTCGTGCTGATCTTGCAGAAGAGGATTGTCTGCAAAGAAGGCTAAGTTTGGGGAGACGTACTCTACACTTAATAATGAAATGAATGAGGCCCAGGATCGAGTTTTGAGGTACCTAATCCAGTTTGAAGAACTACCATCGTACATGCTGGATCGCAGGACGATGTCTCGCATCATGGAAGAGGAGCGTAGCAAGGCTATTCAGCGCCTTAACAGGCAGTGATAGGATTTGTTTAATTATGTGAAAAACTTATCTGGTATTTAGATGTAAATTCTGATGTGTTTATGAACGAAGGAATATTTTAGTGTTTTAAATCCTGTAGATTCTTTATCACGGGATAGTTGATGTAAATAGTAGTGATGCTATCGTTTGATGTTAAAACTTTTGATTAAATTAATATATCAAATTGTTTAAGAAAGTGCGCTAAGTGATTATGTTAAATTGTTGAGTTAAGCCTTAACTATTTAGAGAATTGAATAAAGATCTAATAAGCATATATTTCAACAGAAATATACAGCCAAGAAGAAGACAAAACCGTCAACCGGCTCAAAAAGAATCAACAAACAACAACAACAACGCCAATGCTAACCCTGTTCAGCAATTGGTGAACTTACTAGCTGGAGCGATGAATAATCAACCTCAAGCTCCACCGAATACCACGTTCAAAGATTTCAAGGCGGTGGGACCGTCAGAGTTTAAAGGCTCCATGAACCCGATAGAAGCTCAGACTTGGGTTATGGAGATGGAGAAGGTTTTCGATGTCGCTAGAGTTAGAGAGGACTAGAAGACCGCTTTCGCAACGTTCACGCTGACATTCGAAGCCAGTTATTGGTGGTAAGCAAACAAGGTCCGTGGAGGAGAAGGTATGATCACGTGGGAGAGGTTCAAAGAGATGTTTTTCGAGATGTATTTCCCAACCAGCTCGCTGAACCAAATGGAGGTTAAGTTTCTGGAGTTGAAATAGGGGAATATGTCTGTACCAGACTATGCGGCAAGATTCAATGAGTTGGCTAGGTTTGCCACATATCAAGTACACACGGATGAGAGGAAAGCAATAAGGTTTGAACAAGGACTGAAGCCGTGGTTGTATAGTAAGGTGTCGATGTTTCAATTGAAGATGTTCGCTGGGGTACTAGAGAAAGCCATACTCGCTGAAGGTGGAAGCGATGCGGTAACCAAATATAATCAGGATCAGAAGAAGAAGAAGAATGAGAGTGAAGGAATTAACAAGGCTAGTGGAAGCAACACAGGAGGTAGTAATAATCAGATGAGAAGGTGGTCTGACAACTTATCAACTGGAAATTAGCAAGGAGGTCAGAAGAAAAGGATCGAAGCATGCCCGACCTGCGAGAAAGCTCATTTGGGAGTATGCATGAAATGTAAACGAGTGTGCTACAATTGTGGTCAGGAAGGTCACATAGCACCTAACTGTCCTAAACTAAAGAAGGGTGCCTGCTTCACTTGTGGCTCAAAGGATCATCTGACAAGAGACTGTCCTAAGAAGGGATCCGGAGGGGCAGGATCAGGAGGTAATAAGGAAAATAGCGATGGAAGCACTCTGACTATCACAGGACCAACTGCAACCAACCGACCGACCGCCAGGACATTTAACATGACAGTGCAGGATGGTGTGCAGTCTTGTGATGTGGTGTCAGGTATCATTCCGATCAATAAAGTTAATGCTTATGTATTATTTGATTCGGGTGCTACTTGTTTATTTGTATCTGATGACCTTGCTAAGAACTTAGAGTTGCCTAAGGATGAGTTAGAACATCCCATGAACATAGAAATTGCGAATAGAGAAATAATCCATGTTAAGTACGTACATAAGAACTGTAGAGTGGATATTAAGGGTAATATCATGAACGTAGATCTTATCCCTATTCGACTTGGAGAATTTGACATTATTTTTGGTATGGACTGGTTATTCAATTACGGGGCTGTAATTGATTGTCAGAAGAAGCGTATTAACCTTATGACTCCATCAAAAGTTATGTTTTATGGTAGCAAGTCGCCTAGATAAGCGAGTTATCTGACGATGATACAGGCCAAGAAGTTGTTAAGACATTGCTTTGTAGGATATCTCGCTTACATAGTCAATAGTCATTAAGAGAGTTCTAAAGTAGAGGAGATACCTGTAGTGAGGAACTTTGTAGACGTATTTCCAAACGATTTGTCAGGACTTCCGCCAGATAGAGAGGTTGAATTGGTGATCGATTTGGCACCAAGAATAGCTCCAATATCGAAGGCACCGTACCAAATGGCACTGGTAAAGATGAAAGAATTGATGGTACAACTACAAGAATTACTGGATAAGAAGTATATTCAACAGAGCGTATCACCGTGGGAGCGCCGGTGTTGTTTGTGAAGAGGAAGGACGAGACGATACGACTTTGCATCAATTATAGAGAACTGAATAAGGTCACAATTAAGAATAGATATCCATTACCGAGGATCGAT
Organism: Panax notoginseng; assembly: GCA_016801055.1. Lineage (NCBI taxonomy): Eukaryota > Viridiplantae > Streptophyta > Magnoliopsida > Apiales > Araliaceae > Panax > Panax notoginseng. The sequence goes on along the minus strand of CM029017.1, from coordinate 79,624,415 downwards.
GACCTATTTGATCAATTGAAGGGAGCGAAATACTTTTCAAAGATAGACTTAAGGAGTGGTTATCATCAACTGAAGGTGAGACTCGAGGATGTGCCGAAGATAACATTCAGAACACGTTATGGTCACTACGAATTTTTGGTAATGTCATTTGGTCTAACGAATGCTTCTGCAACATTTATGGGCTTAATGAATGGAGTGTTCAAGCCGTTTTAGGACAAATTCGTAGTGGTATTTATAGATGACATTTTGGTATATTCAAAAACCAAGGAAGAACATGAAGAACATTTGAAGGTAACGTTAGAAGCGTTGAGAAGGGAGAAGTTGTATGCCAAGTTTTTGAAATGCGAATTTTAGATTGAGCGGGTACAATTTCTTGGACATGTGATTGATAAGGACAGAATTTTGGTGGATCCATCCAACGTCGAAGCCGTGATAAACTAGGATCAGCCGAAAACGTCGTCAGAAGTACGAAGTTTTCTTGGATTGGCAGGATATTATAGAAGATTCATTCAAGACTTTTCCAAGATCGCAACTCCGTTAACGAATTTGACTCTAAAAGCTGTGAAATTTGTTTGGACGGAGAAGTGTGAGGAAAGCTTTCAAGAATTGAAGAAGAGATTGAGTACAGCACCTGTGTTATCTCTTCCGGATGATACAAGAAATTTTGTGGTTTATAGTGATGCGTCGCATAAAGGACTTGGCTGTGTGCTTATGCAAAACGGCAGAGTTATTGTGTATACGTCACGACAATTGAAAGATTATGAGAAGGGGTATCCGACCCACGACTTGGAGTTAGCTGCAGTGGTTTTTGCTTTGAAAATCTGGAGGCACTATCTCTACAGGGAGAAGTGTGAAATATATACAGACCACAAGAGTCTGAAATATATTTTTACATAGAAGGACTTGAATATGGGCCAAAGAAGGTGGTTGGAGTTAATTAAGGACTATGACTGTGAGATTTTATACCATCCGGGTAAGGCGAATATGGTTGCCGACGCCTTAAGTAGAAAGCGTCCGGAGAAATTGACGAAGTTAACCTCTCAAGAGGAGCTAATTTCAGAAATGGAGAAACTGGAGTTGGAAGTGAAGTATCCTATGGAGATTGATGAGAATCTGTTCAAGATGCAATCTGGTACAACCCTACTGGATAAAGTTAAGGAGGCTCAACTTCAGGACGAAATATGTAAAAAGGTAAAAAGGAAGATATCCGAAGGAACCGAACCGAGATTCAAGATAGACACTGAAGGAATACTGAGATTTGAGAACAGAATTTAGGTACCGCCAATACCAGAGATTAAGGAAGACATTTTGAGCAAGGCTTATAGTTCACGATATTTGATTCACCCAAGAAGTACCAAGATGTACCAAGATCTTCGACAACATTTTTGGTGGCCAAATTTGAAACGAGATGTGGCAGAGTGTGTTGCCAAGTGTCTGACCTATCAAAAAGTGAAAGCAGAACATCAGAGACCGAGTGGGTTGCTACAACCGTTGGAGATCCCAGAATGGAAATCAAAACATATTACGATGGACTTCGTGGTTGGCTTTCCGACAACTCAGAAAGGCTATGACGCAGTATGGGTTATCGTTGACCGACTGACGAAATTCGCACACTTCCTTTCGATCAAAATTAGATTCAACTTAGATCAGTTAGCAAGGTTATATGTGAAAGAGATTGTTTCGCGACACGGAGTTCCGGTGTCAATTGTCTCAGATAGAGATTCGCGTGTTACATCGAACTTCTGGAAACGTCTACAGGAATGCATGGGTACGCAATTGCGAATGAGTACGACATATCACCCTCGGACATATGGGTAGAGTGAAAGAACGATTCAGACATTAGAAGATATGTTAAGAGCTTATGTAATGGACTTTAAAGGTAATTGGGATGATCATCTACCGCTCGTAGAGTTCGACTACAACAACATTTACCACGCTAGTATTGGTGTGATAAACCGGGATTTCGAATAATCCGAATTTTTCGAATAATTTTTTTTATTATTATTAATATTAATATTGATTATTAATTTTGTGACAAGTTTCTGTGATACGAGTCTCGAGAAAGTCAATTTGTATATTGACTAATAAAATTTAGAGTAGAGTTGTGCTTAACAAAAAAATTAGAAACCCTAAACCCAAATCCTAAACCCTAAACCCTAAGAGTTTAGCTAATTGGCAAGAATGCCATTAAATGTATTTACCAAATGACCAAAGTGCCCTTTTTGGATTTTTAATTAGATAACTTGTAATTGTTGCTAAAACTTTAGTTGGTAACCTAATACTTTGACATTGTGACTCAAATATCTCAACAAATCAGTCTAGCATTGCCAGCAACATTAGATCTAAGGCTATATATCATAATATATATAGATTAAGAGAGAGAAAGTTCATAAATTTTGCCATTTTTCTCTTTTGCTCTCACCAACTCCCTCTCTCACTAGAAGTTCCGAATTTAGCAAGTAGATCAGTCATAGAACAACCCCTAGATCAAACAATAACAGATTGGAGAGGAAGGATCTAAGATTATTCAAGAAAAGGTATAAACCTAATTTTTATTTTGATCCATGTTGCCATGAAAAAGTTTTTGTTTATGTGTTTAGATCTTTGCTAGATGATGTTTAATGATGATTTATGTTGATATAGCATAGATCCATAGCATCAAAATGCTTTAAAAGTGATGATTTTCAAAACTGCCTAGAACATAAATTGTGGTATGACAAGCAAATGTCAGGCGCCACATATTCTGGTCTGTTTAAGATTTTTCTTGGTTAATGTTTGGGATCTGTAATTTGGTATGAGTTCTTGGTTATGGAAGTGAAATCAGAGTCGTTTAATGTTTAGATGTTAAGATATACTTGGTCAAAGTCGGTTGACCGACCATGACCGAGTACAATCTGGGTAACCCAAAAACGGTTTACCAGTGTCTGACAACTTCTTTAAGCCCCTTGATCTGTCAGATTATTAAATGTTTGATGCTATTGTTGTAATACATATGTACCCTGTAATGTGTACTAGAGATTAGAGTTTTTAGATACCATAAATCATCAATGGATCGAACGTAACAGATGGTCAAACTAGGCATGTTGATCATGTTTTGTATTTCTGGAAAAACCCAGAAACACTATGAGCAAGCTTTCTAACAGCCGTTGACCGGCTTATAAATTATGTTTCTATTGATGTTAAACTTATATGTTGCTTTGTAAATGTTCTATGACATGTGGACTCTAACTGTAAACCATTAAACCACCAACATCATGACCAGAACGTATAGATAATCGAGCACGAAAGTAGGTAGTCGAACTACCTGGGTTTCTGGAAAACCCAGAAACCATCTGACAACAATTTTGGAGGCTTTGATCTCCTTATTGTGATGTCTTTTGACCAATTTAGTGATTGATAGTTGTAGTACTTCATTTCTACTACAACATCAATGTTCAAATTAACCTAGATCATGCCTAAGCTGAGAATCATGGATAGTCAAACGAGCAACCATGAACACGAAGCTGTTAGTGTTCTTGAGCTCAAGAACACCAACAACGATGCTTTGTGTCACTAAAGGCCTACAACGACGAGTTTTAATTATTTTATTTTCTGAATATTCCGAAAATTATTTTGAAATAGAAATAAATTCTAAAAATTACTAAAAATGGTTTTAAAAATCATTTTAAATTTTGAAAAATAACTTTTAATTATTTGGGATATTTTTCTTTAATATTTATAATTATTTAAATATTAAATGTATTGAATTTATTTAATTAGTATATTAAATAAATTAGAAAAAAATAATTTAATATTATAAAAAATCATTTTAAATAAGAATAATGTATTTAAAAATATTTTGAGTTATAAAATGTGACTTTTAATATTTTGGAGAATTTTTATTAATAAATTAATATTAATGATATTAGTTTTATTTAATTATTATATTGAATAAATGAAATAAAAATGATATTATTGATTTAATAATCATTTAAAAATGAGAAAAATGTTTTAAAAATATTTTAAGTTATAATTAATGACTTTTAATATTTTGATAATAATTTCATTAATATTTAAATATTAATGGTAATGATTTAAAAATTATTTTAATTACTTTAAAAATCATTTAAGTAGAATATTAATGATTAAAAAATATTTTAAGTTATTAATAATAACGTTAATAATTTGACAAGTATGTTATTAATATTTTTATATTATTAAATATTAATAATGATAAGATTATTTGATAATTAAATTATTTAAAAATGATTTATGTATTTGAGAAATTATTATAAATTATAATAATTATTTATAAATTATTAAAAGCATCCGAAAAATATTATAAATGATATTTGACTTATCTAAAATAATATTGAAGCTTAGAGACCAAGTTTAATTGACAAACAATGTGTTAATTATAGGATAGGGCGACTAGAACACCGAGAATGGACCGAAGTCCAACCAGACCGAAATAATTAGACATAATAAGTGTTTATATAGGTTATAAATACTAATATGGCTATGTGGTAATGTGTCTAAGAGAAGTTTAACTATAAATTACGGTATTGTGTGATGTGAATTATTGTGCTAATTGTGAGACCGATATTATTGGTTATAGGTCTTACGAAAGCTGATAAGTATATTGTGCAGCAATAATCAACGCGGAAGGCAAGTTTCCTAACTCAACCTTGAGTTATATTCATTCAATTATTATGATGGTTAATTATTACTAATTATACCATATCCAGGGAATTTATTGTTGATTATTCGTAGTTAGTGCATGATTAATAATTCAAATTAAATTACTGATTCGGAGAATATACATTTGTAGAATAACTGTTATTGGATATTCATATTCGTAGAAGATAGAATTGACAGTATAGATAATTCCTGTTTATTGTCAAATTATATGGAGAAATGTCTTAGCTAATTATTCTGGTTAGACGAACATTTGTTAGAACTTGATAGGTTCGAGAAGAGAAGAGAATTTAATTATTATTGATAGATCAATGCCAGTTGTATCGGCTAGATCAAAAACTTGATAGGTTTGAGAAGAGAAGAGAAGTGATTAGATATTGAAATCCTTGCATTTCGTTTTTAAATCAAAATCTTGATTCTGAAACTGATAAGAACGACCTTTTATATAAAGGGAACATTTTATTGGTCGTATATTCGGCATTTGCGCGTGATTAAGTATTATGCATAATATCGGGTATAATAAAGTTGATCACTTGTTATACATGTAGAGGAGTATGACTTAATCTTTGTAGTTATCTGATACTCCTGCGTATGTATCAAAGTAAATCTTTTATAGATACCTGAGAAAGTAGAAGTTCTAAGATCTAGTGGGATCACTCAGCATAAATCTGGAAATAATTTCACTTTGAAAGCGTTGTACTCTTTCATTATCATATTATTGTGTTGCCTAGGATACGAGAAAACTTGTTAGTGATTAACGATTTGTTCAGCTATTTCAAAGTTCCCCGAACTTTGGATTCATTCTATCAAAATAGATAGTCTATTATTTTGATACTTATACATTTATTGTATATCTTAACTTGCGGGGCAAATTTGTTGCTTACCCTCGCTAAATAAAACTTTTCAGCTAGGGACGAAGTTACAGAAGATGCTGTGAAGAATAAAGGCAAAATGCTAGAGTAGTTATAATAAACATATTTATTATGTTGCTTGTAAACCCTTTTTATATATCTAAAGGGTCTGTTTGTAATGTTAAGGTTAGCAGACCTGGGACTAATGTATTAACAATATATGTTAATATGATATGTATTACTATTTATAATTAAATAGGTAGTTAAATGTTATATATATTGTAGATCGTGAACACCAAACTCGGGGGCCAGGTAACCCGGATTTGGGGATGTCACAGGTTGGTATCAAAGTTGTAGTGACCAAGGCGTCATAAGTTAGTAGTAGAGCTGTAGGCTATAAACCTTAAGTGGGGTGGGGAAAACCCTAGGATTATAACCATAAGCGAGATAGAAAATACTCATTTAGAGTATTAAGTGAGGGATTGCTGAAGCGTATCGATAGTGAGATGTGTGGACACATAGTGTGAGAAGTTCGTATAGGAGATATATTAATCAAGTCATTTAGACTGATTGTAGGATGTCTAGAGAAGATGAAATGAGTACGGAGATGCTATTAGCTATTGCACTAGTGCCAGTAGCCGAGGTGCCAGCGCAAAGCGAGTTAGTTGAAGAGGTGGGAAAAGATGAACCTATGGTCAATCTGGGGAGCGATCATGACTATTATCCCGAGATGTAACTAAATGGTGATGAGGAGGTAGAGTCCGAAGAAGCGAAGGTGGAGAACGAGAATATGATCAAAGTTGGAGAACAAGATCAAGAATCTGCAAAAGCTCAAAAACTCCGGAGAAAAGTATTTCTCTTGGAGGAGTTATGGAAGACGGAGCGAGCGTTACACGAAATGACTGAAGAACGGAATGAGATGAAGGCGCAAGTGGAAAGGATGAAGACTGAAAATGGTGGATCGTCTGAAGAACAATCAAGCAGAAGAAAGGCAAGAAAAAAAAAGAGAAAGAGGAACAGTGACAACTCTAAAAATTCAAACCCGAAGAAGAAGCAAGCCTATGGAAAGTGTGGAAAGACTCACGTGGGAGAATGCATGATGTGGGAGAACGGGTGAACAGTAGATAACTTAAGTTTAAGCGATAGTATCTTTTGATAGTTTATCGAGAAAGATGTGTGAACATATGTAAATATATATATGTATGAATACAATCTTTATTTTCTATATGAATATAAGGTTTAAAATAAATTTTGAGTTCTTAAAACTCATACTTATGGTAAGTTCATGACTCATAATTATATGAAATATTTTGAACCCCTCAGCGAATGGACGCCAAAGGTCTGACTAGGATAAGTTCATACACTCATATAATTGTGGCAAGTTCCTGAACCCCTAGGTGTGGTAAGTTTGATGAACTGGGAATAGTTATGTGTGAATGGAGAATTAAAACTTTTTGTATAAAGTTGGAGAATTACAACTTTTGTTTAAAGTTGTGTTGTTAGTCCTGATATTATTTAAAAAGGATTAGTGCTATGTGTTAAGAGCTAAATGTATTGTGTGCTATGTGAATAAATATGCGATTATATGAGAAATTTTTATTGTGCTATTAATAAGAATCTGTGTAAAGAAAGAGAATTAATGTAAGATTTTTATCAGATAATGCCGCTAAGGAAGGGAAGTCTAAAGAAAAATATGGAAGAACAATTTTTGAATAAGAAGCAGGAAGATGTGACGGTGACAAAATATTTTGTCAAGTTCCACGAGTTAGCAAAATTTGCTCCACATCGAGTGGACACTGAGGAGATTAAAGCACGATGTTTTAGGAACGGATTGAAATTTGGTACTCGAGAAGTTGGATGTGCTGTAAATTAATTCATTTTCAACGTTATTAGAAAAAGCCATTATCGCTGAAGGAGAAATTGAAGCTGTATTGAAGAATAGTCAAGAATAAAGAAAGGAGGCTGAAGGAAATATTATGATAGGTGGTAGTAGATGTAGTAATCTTAATAAACGTAAGAGGGATGGTGATATTAATTCTGGAAATAATCCAGTAGAGATTAGGAAGAAAGGCATGCCGTGTGTAGTTTGCGGGAAGCGTCATCAAAGAGTTTGTTTGAAGAAAAAAGGAGTCTGTTACAACTGTGATCAAAAGGGACATGTGTCACTGATGAGTGAGTTTTATACACATGAATTTGATACATTCGGGCTTAATTTATTATTATTCTCAAGTCTTTTAGAATAGTTTTTAAGTGTTTGTGTCCATTCATGCATGTTTTACATTGTTTTGAAGGAATTGGGAAAGGAATTCTAGGGTTAGAACTGGGCTTGGTGACATGTGACTTAGTTATTTGTACAGTGAATAATTAGGTTTATGAATAGAATGAGAATATCTATTTACCGCATGTAACATAAAAGGAATTGGGTTTGTAACGAGTTTAATTCAATTATTTTGCATAAAGATATATCAAAATTAATGTGGGTTAAATAGAAGGCAATTGATCACTCGAGAGAGGGCTTTTGGCATTCGAGAATTCCTGTTAACAATTCAGTAGATATAATAATTGGGATAGTTGAATAATTGATTTATGATTCATAATTGGGGATATTAGAGTCTTAATTATTATTTATCTGAATTCCATCAATTCTTAGTTGTTTATTTGCTTTCTTTTAGAATAATCTTTTTATTTTGTTTAATTTAGTTTTCCTAAATCTAGAAATCACAATTATTGGTTATTTAAATAAAATTGATTTGGTTAAGAATTAGTATTTGGTAATTTTTATTAAATAATTCCTCGTGGGAACGATACTCTAATTTCACTTTATTACTTGTTGACTGTGTATACTTGCACGTATTCATTGATTGCGAAATCAATCAACAGTCACACAATTGTCCCAATCCGAAGAAGATACAAGGTTGTTTTGCGTGTGGATCGACCGATCATCTGGTCCGGAATTGTCCGAAGAGAAGTGTAGATAGGAGAAGTGCCAACAAGGGACCCGATAGCGGCACCTTGGCGATTCGAGGACCTGCACAGCCAAGAAGACCAACAACATTCACTTTTAGCATGACAGTTCCAAATGCAGCAGCTGCCCATGAAGAGGCGACAGATAACAAGTTCGGTTAGAAATTAATTTACGAGAGAAATATGAGTTAGATATTTCTATGAACTGTTTTCTTGTATAGATTCAAGTCACAGGTTAGAATTGGAGACACAAATGAATATTGTGTTGTTAAGAATGAATTGATGATACAACTTTAAAAGATTATAGAGAATAAGAAAGTAGTGATTCCGAGGACGGAATCCTTTTAAGGAGGGGTGAATGTGATAACCCGGGATTTCGAATAATCCGAATTTTTCGAATAATTTTTTTTATTATTATTAATATTAATATTGATTATTAATTTTGTGACAAGTTTCTGTGATATGAGTCTCGAGAAAGTCAATTTGTATATTGACTAATAAAATTTAGAGTAGAGTTGTGCTTAACAAAAAATTAGAAACCCTAAACCCTAAGGGTTTGGCTAATTAGCAAGAATGCCATTAAATGTATTTACCAAATGAACAAAGTGCCCTTTTTGGATTTTTAATTAGATAACTTGTAATTGTTGCTAAAACTTTAGTTGGTAACCTAATGCTTTGACATTGTAACTCAAATATCTCTGCAAATCAGTCTAGCATTGCCAGTAACATCAAATCTAAGGCTATATATCATAATATATATAGATTAAGAGAGAGAAAGTTCATAAACTTTGCTATTTTTCTCTTTTGCTCTCACCAACTCCCTTTCGCACTAGAAGCTCCGAATTTAGAAAGCAAATCAGTCATAGAACAACCCCTAGATCAAACAATAACAGATTGGAGAGGAAGGATCTAAGATTATTCAAGAAAAGGTATAAACCTAATTTTTATTTTGATCCATGTTGCCATGAAAAAGTTTTTGTTTATGTGTTTAGATCTTTGCTAGATGATGTTTAATGATGATTTATGTTGATATAGCATAGATCCATAGCATCAAAATGCTTTAAAAGTGATGATTTTCAAAACTGCCTAGAACATAAATTGTGGTATGACAAGCAAATGTCAGGCGCCACATATTCTGGTCTGTTTAAGATTTTTCTTGGTTAATGTTTGGGATCTGTAATTTGGTATGAGTTCTTGGTTCTGGAAGTGAAATCAGAGTCGTTTAATGTTTAGATGTCAAGATATACTCGGTCAAAGTCGATTGACCGACCATGATCGAGTACAATCTGGGTAACCCAAAAACGGTTTACTAGTGTCTTACAACTTCTTTAAGCCCCTTGATCTGTCATATTATTAAATGTTTGATGTTATTGTTGTAATACATATATACCCTGTAATGTGTACTAGAGATTAGAGTTTTTAGATACCATAAATCATCAATGGATCGAACGTAACAGATGGTCAAACTAGGCATGTTGATCATGTTTTGTATTTCTGGAAAAACCCAGAAACACTATGAGCAAGCTTTCTGACAGCCGTTGACCGGCTCATAAATTATGTTTCTGTTGATGTTAAACTTAGATGTTGCTTTGTAAATGTTCTATGACATGTGGACTCTAACTGTAAACCATTAAACCACCAACATCATGACCAGAACGTATAGATAATCGAGCACGAAAGTAGGTAGTCGAACTGCCTGGGTTTCTGGAAAATCCAGAAACCATCTGACAACAATTTTGGAGGCTTTGATCTCCTTATTGTGATGTCTTTTGACCAATTTAGTGATTGATAGTTGTAGTACTACATTTCTACTACAACATCAATGTTCAAATTAACCCAGATCATGCCTAAGCTGAGAATCATGGATAGTCAAACGAGCAACCATGAACACGAAGCTGTTAGTATTCTTGAGCTCAAGAACACCAACAGCGACGCTTTGTGTCGCTAAAGGCCTACAGCGACGGGTTTTAATTATTTTATTTTTTGAATATTCCGGAAATTATTTAGAAATAGAAATAAATTCTAAAAATTACTAAAAATGGTTTTAAAAATTATTTTAAATTTTGAAAAATAACTTTTAATTATTTGAGACATTTTTCTCTAATATTTATAATTATTTAAGTATTAAATGTATTGAATTTATTTAATTGGTATATAAAATAAATTAGAAAAAAATAATTTAATATTATGAAAAATCATTTTAAATAAGAATAATATGTTTAAAAATATTTTGAGTTATAAAATGTGACTTTTAATATTTTTGGAGAATTTTTATTAATAAATTAATATTAATGATATTAGTTTTATTTAATTATTATATTAAATAAATGAATTAAAAATGATGTTATTGATTTAAAAATCATTTAAAAATGAGAAAAATATTTTAAAAATATTTTAAGTTATAATTAATGACTTTTAAAATTTTGATTATAATTTTAATAATATTTAAATATTAATGGTGATGATTTAAAAATGATTTTAATTACTTTAAAAATTATTTAAGTAGAATATTAATGATTTAAAAATATTTTAAGTTATTAATAATAACTTTAATATTTTGACAAGTATGTTATTAATATTTGTATATTAATAAATATTAATAATGATAAGATTATTTGATAATTAAATCATTTAAAAATGATTTATGTATTTGAGAAATTATTATAAATTATAATAATTGTTTATAAATTATTAAAAGCTTCCGAAAAATATTATAAATGATATTTGACTTATCTACAATAATATTGAAGTTTAGAGACCAAGTTTAATTGACAATCAATGTGTTAATTATCAGATAGGGTGACTAGAACATTGAGAATGGACCGAAGTCTAACCAGACCGAAATAATTAGACTTGATATGTGACAACCCCAAAATAGGTCCATTCCACCCAACCCATTCTGAGTCGCCAAATACATGGTACAGAAAACAACTACAACTTTATTACAACAATTGTCGTGCAAAATACAACAACACATATGCTGTGAGTTTGGATACAAATATATATACCAAATGTGACTCATGTTCCAACCGTGGACATCACCTCACAATAACACCTTACATAAAGGTATAGTCAAAAACTGTTTTAGAAATTAAAATCTTTGGGAAGTGCTCAAGAAAACCTTCGTACATGGGAGGCCACACATCTAGGTTATGATAGATATCATATAGCCACAGAATTATCCTTGGTTGACCCAATAGACCCCAAAGAAAAATGAGAAGATTACTATCATATTCTTCCCAATGGTGAGTCTTCTCTTGACTTATCATTATCTCCACTGTCTCTAATTGAGAATTATACTTCAAACAAACACCAAGATTATATAGGTAGTGCCCATAGATATACTCAGCAAGTGGATGAGCACAACCCTGTCCTATGATGACACGAGGTTGTATGTCATTAGACATCTTGTATGATAGTGACAAAACACCCTTCCAACGTTGGGTTCGCCTCACCCTATTTTCTTCACCAAATATAACTACTAAATGATGACCACCGTTCTATTCCCTTGTTACCCCCGCTCGACCCAGCTACACTCTTATTACCTGAAAGGAATTGTGAAGCAAAAGGGTGAGCACAACTAGCTCAGTAAAGAATATCATGACTAAAGATAATTAAATTATCAATAGCCTTCATCAATAATAAATCAGAGATTTAGAACATATGGTAAATGATAAAAATTTCAACCATAGTTGCAGCGGAACGAGCAATCCATTAGAAGAGTCAAATAGACTATAAAGTCTATTATCTTCTCCATGTTAAAAATCCACCAACAATATTTTATCCATGTAACATCACTCAACAGTTCCTTTCCACAATCATATGAATAACTCATAATCATAATTGTGACTATAAATTTTTCTTCGCACCCAGGACGAAGAATATTTTCATCACCTGTCTTTACCTGAAACATCAAAGATCATGGTTATACCAAATCACAGTTCCTGTTTATAATCATACTAACAAATCCATCTTTGCACTACGGGCCAAAGATATTCATCAACAAACCATCTTTGCACTACGGCCCAAAGATATTCAACAACAGTTCATCTTTGCACTACATGCCAAAGATATTCATCAACAGGCCATCTTTGCACTACATGCCAAAGATATTCATCAACAATTCATATTTGCACTACAGGCCAAATATATTCATATCTCAAAGAAATATATAATCATTTCAGAATTTATATAAACAATAATTATAACCATGTTGATCAATTCACCTTTGCACTTAAGCTTAAGATATTCAATTATAAATTCAATAGTCATGATCATACCAGTCACAATTCAACTTTACACTACAGGCCAAAGAGAACCCTAGTCATGATCATACCAATAATCTACCCATCTTTACACTCCAGTGAAAGAGAATTTTAACATCAGGGTTATAAAAATGTTATATATGATGATAAAAATAATATGATCAACATATAGTTTTAATCTCAAGAGTAATATTCGTAACTCATGAATAGTAAATCGTGAATAGTAACTCATGAATAGTAATCCCGACACAAAAGATAGAAATTCCACAATAAAATCCATACCAATATTTCGGTATAATGATATTGAAAGAATAACATTACTTAAATTTATAAACAATTTATTTTAATTGTTTACACTTTACTAATTAATGCATTTAATCATCATAAAATGCCAACTCTTACAATTTCATCATCAATAACCAAAACCCTCATCAAAAATCTGCATATACCTCATATAGGATTCTCAAGCCATAAAATCCTATTTTCCAATTTTCTTTCTTCACAAAACATATTTAATTCATTTACTCATAACTAGACCATTTTCATGAAAAATACCAAATCAGTTCCAAAAATATTTCTTTTCTGGGATTTAGCATAATATAGTCCCATAGTGAACATATATTTTTCTCAGAATTTTTAAAAGTCATTTACTATTTTTCATATGGCCAAAATAGCCGAATATTTAGACATTTATCAAAAATTGTACTTTTGTCTAAAAATTCTGAAATTTACAGAGTATACTTCTATCATATACATGTACTCCCAATAAAAATTTCATCAATTTTGGAGTTAACCACAAGGAATTATAAGCTGTTACTTTTAAAATAGTCTTTTCTCATAAAATTCATAACTCTCAATCTATACATCCAAAAATCACCATTTTTGGACACAATCAAGAAAACTCATCAAAATATCATTTCAAATTTTTCCAGAATTTTTGAAGATCAGAAAAATTACGAAACTGAAAATCATAACAACCCTTAAAATCCCTTAATATCCCTTACTATCCCTTACCTCAAAAGAGCAGTACTTCTGACTGGATATCGAATATGATGCTGAAGGAAACTTGCACTGATGAATAGAAACTCACAAGTATCTAAATACTCACAAAATACACTCAATAATCTAGAGAGAGAAAGAGAGAAAACTTATGTTTCTGGTGTGATTTTCAATTCTAACTTAGCCCTCTATTTATAGGAAAATTTTGGTAGGTTTGACCTGCAACCTGATGGCTTTACCTGCTACTATTCCCACCCACCACATTTGAAATATAATTCAGCACATTTCTTCACCAACCACAAGTGGGGCCCACCAATTCTAGAATTTTCCACCAAAAATGATTTATAACCTGATTTCCGAATCAGCCACCTCTTAAAATTCATAACAAATCATACGTTCATTTTTAACGGTTCAAAATTTGTGGACATATACTCAACTTATATATGTATAACATATCCAAAAATTACCACGATCCAACGGTCGGATTAAAAATTATAACCCCCGCAAAATATCTCAAAAACCCTGATTTTTAATACCTCCATTCCGACAAAAATACGGATAAAAATCTCAACATTAACTCCTTCATTTTTAACCACAAAAATATATCCCTCATTTATATCCACATAAAATAAATATTTCCTTATCATATGAATCAATAATTAATTATTCACAAATAATATTACAGAATCACATTTATGACAACCAGGCCGTTCCCAGGAAAGAGGGGGCTTTCCAATAAGGATTTCTCCTTACTGGCGCGCAATTAGATGACCAAACCTCTCCTTAGACAGAACTTTCTAGACATTGCCAATAATGTTATCTAATAATATTATTCAAATAATATGAATTATTGATCTGATAAAGGAAAATACTGTGCAGCAACAATTATTGAAACAACAATAATATAAAATATCAACGCAGCAATTATTGAATCAATAAAATAAAATATTGAACAGTAATTACTGTAACAATTATTGAGTAGTGCCTTCTTACGTAAGAATCAATAATTTCAAAAATACTATGCAATACCGTGTGCTACTGTGCAATAACGCGTATTACTGTATTTTAACCACCGGGTATTCCAACAGTGTTAACGGTAACAACTACGCCGTTATTTGTAAAAACTCAAATTTGTCGTTTTCTTCATCCGACAGTTATTCGTTATGGGGCCCACAAATAGCTGCGCCGTCGTACGAATATTCCCCGACAGAAAGAATATTCCACGACCAAACGAATATTCCCCGACAACAATGATTATTTTATAACCACTTGCTTATTTTGAAAAAAAATTCATATTTCACCCATAACTTTAAACTTTTATCAATTTAACCATTTACTGAATAGTAATTATAAGAAAAATTGAATACTTTTATTTCATAAAATTCGGGGTCTTACAATCTCCCCTCCTTATGAAATTTCGTCCCCGAAATTTACGTACCTGGTATTTCAAAGAGTTGAGAATACCTTCCTTTCATTTCAAATTCCATCTTCTCTGTCATCATAATTTCTCCATTGCTCATCTCCTGTATTTCAAATAACATTCTAGAATACAGCTTCAAAACAAGTGTTAATTTAACAAATTAACATATCACATAATATCCCGATATTATGACTGACCAACAAATAAGCTTAGGTAGGACACACTAGCGAAGGATTTACTCATCTCTCCCCTCCTAGTTGTATTCCCCGATCTCCGCCAGAGATCATATCCCCAAGCTCTGATACCACCTGTGACAACCCCAAAATAGGTCCATTCCACCCAACCCATTCTGAGTCGCCAAATACATGGTACAGAAAATAACTACAACTTTATTACAACAATTGTCGTGCAAAATACAACAACACATATGCTGTGAGTTTGGATACAAATATATATACCAAATGTGACTCATGTTCCAACCGTGGACATCACCTCACAATAACACCTTACATAAAGGTATAGTCAAAAACTGTTTTAGAAATTAGAATCTTTGGGAAGTGCTCAAGAAAACCTTCGTACATGGGAGGCCACACGTCTAGGTTATGATAGATATCATATGGCCACAGAATTATCCTTGGTTGACCCAATAGACCCCAAAGAAAAACGAGAAGATTACTATCATATTCTTCCCAATGGTGAGTCTTCTCTTGACTTATCATTATCTCCACTGTCTCTAATTGAGAATTATACTTCAAACAAACACCAAGATTATATAGGTAGTGCCCATAGATATACTCAGCAAGTGGATGAGCACAACCCTGTCTATGATGACACGAGGTTGTATGTCATTAGACATCTTGTATGATAGTGACAAAACACCCTTCCAACGTTGGGTTCGCCTCACCCTATTTTCTTCACCAAATATAACTACTAAATGATGACCACCGTTCTATTCCCTTGTTACCCCCGCTCGACCCAGCTACACTCTTATTACCTGAAAGGAATTGTGAAGCAAAAGGGTGAGCACAACTAGCTCAGTAAAGAATATCATGACTAAAGATAATTAAATTATCAATAGCCTTCATCAATAATAAATCAGAGATTTAGAACATATGGTAAATGATAAAAATTTCAACCATAGTTGCAGCGGAACGAGCAATCCATTAGAAGAGTCAAATAGACTATAAAGTCTATTATCTTCTCCATGTTAAAAATCCACCAACAATATTTTATCCATGTAACATCACTCAACAGTTCCTTTCCACAATCATATGAATAACTCATAATCATAATTGTGACTATAAATTTTTCTTCGCACCCAGGACGAAGAATATTTTCATCACCTGTCTTTACCTGAAACATCAAAGATCATGGTTATACCAAATCACAGTTCCTGTTTATAATCATACTAACAAATCCATCTTTGCACTACGGGCCAAAGATATTCATCAACAAACCATCTTTGCACTACGGCCAAAGATATTCAACAACAGTTCATCTTTGCACTACAGGCCAAAGATATTCATCAACAGGCCATCTTTGCACTACATGCCAAAGATATTCATCAACAATTCATATTTGCACTACAGGCCAAATATATTCATATCTCAAAGAAATATATAATCATTTCAGAATTTATATAAACAATAATTATAACCATGTTGATCAATTCACCTTTGCACTTAAGCTTAAGATATTCAATTATAAATTCAATGGTCATGATCATACCAGTCACAATTCAACTTTGCACTACAGGCCAAAGAGAACCCTAGTCATGATCATACCAATAATCTACCCATCTTTACACTCCAGTGAAAGAGAATTTCAACATCAGGGTTATAAAAATGTTATATATGATGATAAAAATAATATGATCAACATATAGTTTTAATCTCAAGAGTAATATTCGTAACTCATGAATAGTAAATCGTGAATAGTAACTCATGAATAGTAACCCCGACACAAAAGATAGAAATTCTACAATAAAATCTATACCAATATTTCGGTATAATGATATTGAAAGAATAACATTACTTAAATTTATAAACAATTTATTTTAATTGTTTACACTTTACTAATTAATGCATTTAATCATCATAAAATGCCAACTCTTACAATTTCATCATCAATAACCAAAACCCTCATCAAAAATCTGCATATACCTCATATAGGATTCTCAAGCCATAAAATCCTATTTTCCAATTTTCTTTCTTCACAAAACATATTTAATTCATTTACTCATAACTAGACCATTTTTATGAAAAATACCAAATCAGTTCCAAAAATATTTCTTTTCTGGGATTTAGCATAATATAGTCCCATAGTGAACATATATTTTTCTCAGAATTTTTAAAAGTCATTTACTATTTTTCATATGGCCAAAATAGCCGAATATTTAGACATTTATCAAAAATTGTACTTTTGTCTAAAAATTCTGAAATTTACAGAGTATACTTCTATCATATACATGTACTCCCAATAAAAATTTCATCAATTTTGGAGTTAACCACAAGGAATTATAAGCTGTTACTTTTAAAATAGTCTTTTCTCATAAAATTCATAACTCTCAATCTATACATCCAAAAATCACCATTTTTGGACACAATCAAGAAAACTCATCAAAATATCATTTCAAATTTTTCCAGAATTTTTGAAGATCAGAAAAATTACGAAACTGAAAATCATAACAACCCTTAAAATCCCTTAATATCCCTTACTATCCCTTACCTCAAAAGAGCAGTACTTCTGACTGGATATCGAATATGATGCTGAAGGAAACTTGCACTGATGAATAGAAACTCACAAGTATCTAAATACTCACAAAATACACTCATAATATAGAGAGAGAAAGAGAGAAAACTTATGTTTCTGGTGTGATTTTCAATTCTAACTTAGCCCTCTATTTATAGAAAAATTTTGGTAGGTTTGACCTGCAACCTGATGGCTTTACCTGCTACTATTCCCACCCACCACATTTGAAATATAATTCAGCACATTTCTTCACCAACCACAAGTGGGGCCCACCAATTCTAGAATTTTCCACCAAAATGATTTATAACCTGATTTCCGAATCAGCCACCTCTTAAAATTCATAACAAATCATACGTTCATTTTTAACGGTTCAAAATTTGTGGACATATACTCAACTTATATATGTATAACATATCCAAAAATTACCACGATCCAACGGTCGGATTAAAAATTATAACCCCCGCAAAATATCTCAAAAACCCTGATTTTTAATACCTCCATTCCGACAAAAATACGGATAAAAATCTCAACATTAACTCCTTCATTTTTAACCACAAAAATATATCCCTCATTTATATCCACATAAAATAAATATTTCCTTATCATATGAATCAATAATTAATTATTCACAAATAATATTACAGAATCACATTTATGACAACCAGGCCGTTCCCAGGAAAGAGGGGGCTTTCCAATAAGGATTTCTCCTTACTGGCGCGCAATTAGATGACCAAACCTCTCCTTAGACAGAACTTTCTAGACATTGACAATAATGTTATCTAATAATATTATTCAAATAATATGAATTATTGATCTGATAAAGGAAAATACTGTGCAGCAACAATTATTGAAACAACAATAATATAAAATATCAACGCAATAATTATTGAATCAATAAAATAAAATATTGAACAGTAATTACTGTAACAATTATTGAGTAGTGCCTTCTTACGTAAGAATCAATAATTTCAAAAATACTATGCAATACCGTGTGCTACTGTGCAATAACGCGTATTACTGTATTTTAACCACCGGGTATTCCAACAGTGTTAACGGTAACAACTACGCCGTTATTTGTAAAAACTTAAATTTTTGTCGTTATCTTCATCCGACAGTTATTCGTTATGGGGCCCACAAATAGCTGCGCCGTCGTACGAATATTCCCCGACAGAAAGAATATTCCACGACCAAACGAATATTCCCCGACAACAATGATTATTTTATAACCACTTGCTTATTTTGAAAAAAATATTCACATTTCACCCATAACTTTAAACTTTTATCAATTTAACCATTTACTGAATAGTAATTATAAGAAAAATTGAATACTTTTATTTCATAAAATTCGGGGTCTTACATGATATGTGTTTATATAGGTTATAAACACTAATGTGGCTATGTGGTAATGTGTCTAGGAGAAGTTTGACTGTAAATTACGATATTATGTGTTGTGAATTATTGTGCTAATTCTGATACCGATATTATTGGTTATAAGTCTTACGAAAGCAGATAAGTATATTGTGTAGCAATAATCAACGCGGAAGGCAAGTTTTCTAACTCAACCTTGAGTTATATTCATTCAATTATTATGATGGTTAATTATTGTTAATTTTACCATATCCAGGGAATTTATTGTTGATTATTCGTAGTTAGTGCATGATTAATAATTCAAATTAAATTACTAATTCAGAGAATATACATTTGTAGAATAACTGTTATTGGATATTCATATTCGTAGAAGATTGAATTGACAGTATAGATAATTCCTGTTTATTGTCAAATTATATGGAGAAATGTCTTAGCTAATTATTTTGATTAGACGAACATTTGTTAGAACTTGATAGGTTCGAGAAGAGAAGAGAATTTAATTATTATTGATAGATCAATGCCAGTTGTATCGGCTAGATCGAAAACTTGATAGGTTTGAGAAGAGAAGAGAAGTGATTAGATATTGAAATCCTTGCATTTCGTTTTTAAATCAAAATCTTGATTCTGAGACTGAGAAGAACAACCTTTTATATAAAGGGAACATTTTATTGGTCGTATATTCGGCCTTTGCGCGCGATTAAGTATTATGCATAATATCAGGTATAATAAAGCTGATCACTTGTTATACTTGTAGAGGAGTATGACTTAATCTTTATGGTTATCTGATACTCCTGCGTATGTATCAAAGTAAATCTTTGATAGATACCCGAGAAAGTAGAAATTCTAAGATCTAGTGGGATCACTCAGCATAAATCTGGAAATTATTCCACTTTGTTATTGGGTAGAATTGATTCTTGTTTATTCAATAAAATATCGTAAAAACTTTAAAAGCCTTATACTATTTCATTATCATATTATTGTGTTGCCTAGAATACGAGAAAACTTGTTAGTGATTAACGATTTGTTCAGCTATTTCAAAGTTCCCCGAACTTTGGTGTCATTCTATCAAAATAGATAGTTTATTATTTTGATACTTACACATTTATTGTATATCTTAACTTGCGGGGCAAATTTGTTGCTCACCCTTGCTAAATAAAACTTTTCAGCTAGGGACGAAGTTGCAGAAGATGCTGTGAAGGATAAAGACAAAATGCTGGAGTAGTTATAATAAGCATATTTAATATGTTGCTTGTAAACCCTTTTTATATATCTAAGGGGTCTGTTTGTAATGTAAAGGTTAGCAGACCTGGGAATAATGTATTAACAACATATGTTAATATGATATGTATTACTATTTATAATTAAATGGGTAGTTAACTGTTATATATATTGTGGATCGTGAAACTCGGGGGTCAGGTAATCCGGATTTGGGGATGTCACAATTGGCATACTGCCTTACGAAACGTTATACGACAGAAAGTGTAGAACTCCGCTATATTGGGATGAAGTTGGCGAAAGACAATTACTAGGCCCAAAATTAGTGCAGCAAACAACAAAAATAGTTAAAGTGATCTGAACAAGACTGTTAGTAGCTCAAGATAGGCAGAATAAATACGCCGATCCTCACCGTAAAAATGTTGAGTTTGAATCAGGTAGTTATGTGTTCTTGAAGGTCTCTCCCTGGAAGGGTAATATCAGGTTCGGAAAGAAAGAGAAATTATGCCCAAAATTCGTTGGACCCTTTGAGGTATTGCAAAGAATCGGAGAAGTTGCGTATGAGGTAGCCTTAGCTCTAGCACTCGAGAATGTCCACAACGTCTTCTATGTTTCCGTTTTACGACCCTACAAACCCGATTACAAGCATGTAATTGAATACGAACCCCTACATTTTGAGAAAGATTTATCTTACGAAGAAATTCCCGTTCAGATTGTCGACAGAAAAGAAAAAGTTCTCCGAAATAAAGTAATACCTTCTGTTAAGGTAATTTGGAGGAACCACAACGCTGAAGAAGCTACGTGAGAACTCGAAGAGAATATGATAAAGAATTACCCTTATTTATTTACTTAAATTATTGTAAGCGATTTTGGGGATAGAATATTTGTAAAGGGGGGAGAATGTAGTGGGATGAATTGACTGAGTAGTGATTCTGAGGACTGAGTCGTGATTCTGAGGACATAATCCTTTTAAGGGGGGAAAGATGTGACGAACGAGATTTTACAATTTAATTTTTAATATTTATTGAATTAAATAAATATTGTGCGATGATTTAATTATTATATTAAATAATTATTTGATGAAGTTGTGATAGATTAATTTAATTAAATGTGTTATATTTATTAAATTAATGTAGAGAATTTTATTACTCAGATTATGTATTTATGTGAGCGTATTGAATTAAATGAAATATTTAATAAGCATAATGTTATTTTAATTAATTTAATAATTAACTAGAGATTTAATAATTTGACATAATTAATAAATGAGAAAATTAATTATGCGACTATGTTAATTAATAAAAAATTATTATATGTTATTTAAATTAAAGTAAATAAGATATTTGATTTATTGTGTAAATGGGTGGTGTGACATTATTAAACTATAGTATAAAGTATTTATTAATTTAAATGATTTTGAGCCATTTAAGGCTTGCCAAACGAAGACTTACGGGGAGTTGGGAGCAGTTAACCCATAATCGGGTTAACTGACCACACAGCGTTAGTTATTTCATTATATACGTCTTCTTATTCTTTCATTTTTTTCTAAGTCTGGCAAAGAAATTCAGAGAGAAATTGAGAATTCGTTGAGGGAATTGAGAGTTTAATAATTGAAGTAGCATCTGAAAAAGGGTTTCTCTACTAATCTGCAATCTGGGTAATCTCCATATTTAAATTCACGTTGTTTATATTTTCATAAAAATGGCTCTCAAGTTCTGTTAAAATCTCAGTAGTTGGAAAGGGTAACAATGATGTGTGTGTGTGTATAATAATAATAATAATAATAATAATAATAATAATAATAATAATAATAATAATAATAATAATAATAATAATAATAATAATAATGTGACGTCATAACATGTTGTTATTATATTGTATGTTCCATATCATCAGTTTCATAAAAATATATTTCGTATATACTTTCTTCAAAATACAGAGTATAAAATATGGCCATATGGCCTTACGTACCAAATTTAATACGTTAATCATATGTTGTATCATAAATTTACACTTGTATGTAATTATACATGTTCAAACAAGGAAAGCAAACTTCAAATGAATGGAATCGGTGTTATAACGAACCTATAGTGTTGATTTTCATGTTTTGTGTTCAAAACTTTCAAAAACATCAAAAACAGTAAATTATATTTGTTGATTCTACAAATTATGTGTTTGAACATGTTAAAATCATGCTAGAAAGGTTAAGTAGTAATTATATGTGTATTATAATATTTGGGTATGTCTAAATTCGTGTAGAAATAATTTAATTAGAGATTTTGGCAATGTTCTGCAATTTTTCGCAAATTACAGAACTGGTACTAGTTCACCGCGCCGCAGCGCCAAAGGCCAAGCCGCAGCGCCACCGCGCCGTAGCACTGAGAACAAGCACAACAGTGGCGCCGCAGCACCACTCTCCAGATTGTCCAGAAATTTATTTTTCTAAAGTGTTCAAGTCCATGAATGTGATAGTAACCTAATCTAATGAACATAAAAATATGTTAGATGTATAATGAGATGTTAAAATAGATTCTTAACATATCAATAATGCATTTAAGTATGGATTGAATTATTGAATGCGTAGTTAGCTTATTATTCGTGAAGTGTAAATTATGTGACAATAAGTGTGATAATATGACTAAGTATAGTCATAACCAAAGTTTAGACAAAAGAATGAACTTGTGATGACTAGTTACATTACAATTAACTGGAATTGTGAATGGAAATGATATGTAGGATTAAATCGAAGAACGTGTGTAATTAGCGTGTAATCTACGCACGAGGTAATTTTCGTAACCCTACTTGCTATTGCTATTTCAAGTTTATAAACTTACATCGAGCAAATTCTCCGTATTATTAATCAAGTTCAATTTGTCATATTAAACATTATTGATCTTTTCAAAGTATGATTCAGTTATACAATACTTATTCTATTGTATACCTCTTGAGATTATTATTCAATTTAAATATCAATTATTGTTGAACCTTGTTAGACTAGCGAACCCTTATTGATTTGACTAGTCCTTAGTTGATGAACGTTATAAATTTTAGAACCCTTGTTGAAATTATCCAAACCAAACTTCCTTTGGTGCGGACTCTAATGTCAAACTGAGATGAACAACCCTATAAAGGGGATTACTTATGCATTAGCGTTAAGATATTGTGCACAGTATGGTACTAAGGGCTGATCCCCCTAAGTGCGAGTAGAAGAGT
Source organism: Panax notoginseng (assembly GCA_016801055.1). Lineage (NCBI taxonomy): Eukaryota > Viridiplantae > Streptophyta > Magnoliopsida > Apiales > Araliaceae > Panax > Panax notoginseng. The sequence continues at coordinate 79,600,692 of CM029017.1, read as the reverse complement.
CCATAGTCTTATGACTGTTAAAGATTTCAAGTATAACCCTTGATAACCTAGGACATAGTTCAAGGTCTTATAACCCTCAGAAATCTTTTGATTCTTGTTATTCATCCTTGATTCAGAAGTTGAGTTTTATTCTAGAAATCTTTGATTCACTCGCATGTTATTATATTGTTATTTCATTGTTATACTTGTGGGCAATTGTGTTCACTCTTGCGTAATAATAACATTGCAGTTAAGAACGAAAGGTCTGACGAACCTTCTACTAGCAAAGGCAAGAGCAAGGTTAACAAGTGATGAAGACTTGTTGTTTTATATGATGATGCATTCCTATTTTAGACTTATGTTAATGTTGTGGAAGACGATTAATTATTTATGTTTTCGCAGTTAAGATTTAGGGTTAGTATGACCTGGGATTGATGTATTTATTTCAGATGATGTAACACTTTAAGAAGAGGATTTATTTCTATCTATTTATGTTTTCAGTTATTATGGGTAGATAGATATATGATGTTTATATAGTGAACACTAAATCATGTGGGAATGGAAGTACCCGAATTTGGGGGTGTCCTTATGAATGCTCTTAATTTAAAGTTTGATAAATTCATAGAATTCTCATGAATTACTTGTTAATTGAGTTGGAAATTGATATCATGATGCTATCTTAGTAGTATGGAGTCAATGTGGTTGTTCAGAGCATGCTGAATTAAATTGGTATATGTATGGGTTTTGAAATTTTGCAGAAGTAGGGCAAAGTCTGGTGTTGTGCCAAGGTGGCGTGGCCACGCCACTTCCGAGTACAAATCCAGCGCGGTCGCACCGTCTGTCAGTCTTGAAATCTAATTTTTTATGTTTTCTAAGTTCCAAGCATATTCGTTTGACTTGAGTATGTATGAAAATAGGTTTAACATATGATCCACGGTATCTTTGCATGACACGAGTTGTTTTAGTTTGCTTAAAGCTTGGTTTAGTAGCATTTTGTTTAAGAAAATTTAGAAGTCTAAAACCAAACTTGATGAACCTTGTGTCTTTTGAGTTCTAACCTTTTTAACATGTGTATGTGGTTTAGTTATGTATATAAATGAGTATGAAATAAGGATTCAAAGTTGCTTTGCATGTTTAGTTTGGTTTAACATGAGATTTTAAAGAAAAAAAATTAGAAGTTTGAAAACTAACTTTGTTGAAAACTACCCTACTTGCATTCTGATCTTTTGAGCAATCATAATAGGACACTTTACACCTCTAAGCATGACTAATATATTCACCCATCTAGATAGGCATAGTATAAACTATTCAAGCCTAATTTAAAATGAGTTTTCAAGCGGTGAACTTTACTAACTATGTGTAAATGAGATGTATACATGCGATAATGCGTATTAAATGTTGCTTAGTATCATTATGTGGTTTGATGATTAACATGATTAGCCCTTTATGGAATGGTTTCATTTAACCTTGTCAAAATAGAAAATTTTCCAAATAAAACTATAACATTGAAGTAAAACTTGAAATGGCCATAAAAGAAACCAAACCAAGCCAAAGAGCTCTTAACATATGTATTTGATATGTATCGGTGTCATGATATCCTAAGTAGTAATCAAAGAAAACTCAAACTAAAATTCAGTACTGGTTTTGATAGGGAGCAGCGCGACTGCGCCACTCCCTAGTAATAATGCAACGCGTCCACGCCGCATGCCAATGCAATCTGACTTTTTAAACTTTGGTCTGAACCTTGTAACATGTGTATGATACTACTTTAAGCTATAATATACATGATTAAGATGTGTTTTAAGTATACAAGCACATAATGACTATATAGAACCATGATTTCAAAAGATTTCTACAATGTTTCTAAATAAGATTTCAAAGGCAATGCTAGGTTGATTAAATAACTATGTGATTTGATTATGTGTCGAATATATGACTGAATGTATGAACAAAAGGACATGACTATATATGTGTATGTTAGATAAGTGGGATGGTTGGTGTATATATCAAATATGTGTAACTAATGAATGTGTATATATATATACGTAACTATAATACTTTAGGACATTGAAGTGATGTTACACAATAGAACTGTAATCTACACGAAAGGCAAGTACTCGAACTTTACTCTTTATTGAGCAGGTACCTAAACTTGTACTCTTATTGATCGTACGAGTAAATAATTATTAGAATGATTCTTATGCTATAAAAATTATTGTTCACATTCTTAAGCTTGATTTAAATCACAATTATATTCATAGAATCATGTTGCAAGCTTCTTTGTTTACAACATTATTCTTTAAATTCCGAAGCTATCATTTACCGTTATACTTTTGAGATTATGAACTTATATTATACATGTTCACTCTTCTTGTTATATTACTTGCCGTGCAAATTTGTTACTCATTCTTGCTTCCTTAAACATTTCAATCTTGGGAAAGGGTAAGGCTACGAAGTAGCTTTAGTTCCCTACGCTAGATCAAAGTTTATTATTATTATGTGTTAATAAAACTTATTTAGCGTTTTGTATTAAGTTATGTAATATGTTAGTTATGATTATGAGACTTGGGATGAGATTATTTATGTTATATTAATGTAAATTATTCTATTAATCCGTTGTTTGAGATATTATTATGATTTAGAGTTAGAATGTGAAGCACCATGTTCGAGGTACATGTATCTGAATTTGGGGGCATCACAGACACTTTAACATTTGTCTAGCGGAAACAATTAGCATAGAAATATTCTTAATAGATTTCATGAATAAAAAGAACTTTAAAAGCTTGAATAACTCAATAAAAAAATAGTTCATCTCAAATAGCACATAAGTGCAGATATTGACACATAGCACAATCAACAACTAAATATATTATATAAGCACAAAACATTTACACAAAGATAGAAAACTTGTTCAATTACAATACTTGAGTAAGTTTAGTAAAACTTGCATTTAATACAACACTTTAAATGTGTTGTTTCCCAAAGGCACAATATAGATCTAGAAGTGGGGGTTGAATAGATCTTTAAATTTTTTTTTCTCTTATTTAAAGATTAGTTACCAAATACTTAATATGTTCAATTAATTTTAGCACAATAGAATATTAGTTTAAAAAATTCCCTTAAAGATTTAATGAAATTTCAGTTCTAAATTTAATTCATGTGGATATTAGTCACTTCACATATATAGCAGATATATGACAAAATATAAGAATAAAAAGTAAATGGCATAATATATTTAAATGGTTCGGAGCACAAACAACTCCTAGTCCAATCTTTTACTTCAACAAGTAGGATATCCACTAAGGATGTGGTTACTAAGACAGATCACTAAGATTTATTACAACTGAATCACTTAGGTTCCTTCAAGTCACTTAGTCTCGGAATATGGACACTTAGTCCCACATAACTAAGATCTCTACATGTCACCTAGTCTAGAAAGGTCACTTGGCCACTAAGACTATGTTCTCGACACTGGGAAAAATTTCTTTTTATTTTTATTTTTTGTTTATTTATTTTACGCTTTTCCTATTGTTTCTACCCTTCATATTTTGCTATGTCAATTAATTCATCTAAAGGGTGTGATTTGGGAAAAGACCGACATTAGTAGACTTATTTTACAATTTATTTTTATTATTGGGCCGAATGAGACAGAATCGCCAGTTGGTATGGTTTGCAATGGATGTACCAAGTCATCCGGATTTAAAAGTTTTCGCAATATGGCCTACTATGTTACTCTGTAGCATTGGTCTGAAATCAAGATTCTTAGAATTTGGGGGCTAGCTTAAGCGAGGCGAAGGTGGTATGCACCCCCCCGACTTCCGTGAAAACACAGTTACCACATCTTATTGATTTTCTATGCATAAAGTGTGTGTGTTTGTGTGTATGTAAGAACCATGAATTTTATGAATAAATATTAATAATGATATTAATAAGAATGTGAATATTTATTTTATATAAATATTTATGTGTCATGAGATGAGTAGCTCAATTAGATGAAATTGAATTTATGATAATTGAGAAAATGTGGGGAAATATGATGAGACCTGTGAAATGCCTTGTGTGGCACGAGAATAGAAATTATGATGGTTTGATTAAATTAAAGAATGAAATAGTTAAAAAGTAAATGATTAATAAATATCATATTATTAATTAATTGTTATTGTGAGTAATAGAATATTAATGAGCAAATAATTAATATAATAAGATTTATATTTATTCAATTAATTATTGTGTGCAAGATATGTAATAATTAATAGTATTATATATATTACCTACATTCAATTAATAAGGAAGTGTAGTGTGACACTTTAATATGACTATATAATATATAAAACTATATAGTAAAATTCAATAAATTGTAAGTTACATAAAGGAGGCTTATGTGACAACATATATGTGTGAGAACATTAAAGATATAATTTATGCAAAATTAAATTACAATAAATCAATGATTTGCAAATTAATAATTATTTCAATAAGTAAGTATAATTGAAATAATAAAGTTTTGTGGAAATAATGGATTGTTAATACCCAACTAATTATATTCCAGCTCCATTTAAATATTATTTGGATTAACTCAATATATATGGATTATATGATTTTGTGTATATGTAACCATAACTAAACCTAGATAATAACATTGAGACATTAAAAATTGAATTTGTGAGTCATTAATAACCCTCATTAATAACGTTGGGGACCAATTGCTAGAGTTGTATAGTTAAATTTCTTGTCCCAAGTTAGTTGTCCCTTTAGCTTTCATTCAGCCACATAGTAGGCTATTGGCCTATCCCTACCTTGCCCAAAATCAGAGTTGCCAATGATGGCGGTGAGAATGGCTGAAGATGTAGCAGGTAAAGCTTTCCACCAACTTCTCATTGTTCAATGGCTTCTTTTACCATCTGTTAGTTCAAACCTTAGGGCAAAGTCCAATGTTTGGTCAATAGCTTGGCTATATATAGTAGTCTTCCCTTCATAATTTCCAGTTGCTAGAATTGCATCAGTTCAATATAGAGAGAGTGAGTGTTGTGAAATTGAAGAGCAATCAGAGGTTGTGAGAGTAAAAGCTAGCAATTTAGCCTTAGGAGGTAATATTACTGTTAAGCATGTTCTTGATTTTAATATTTTCAAATTGTTAGAATTTACATGAATTTCTTATTAATTAGGTTGGAAACTGTTATCGATGTGTTATCTGAGTTTATATACATGTCTAGAAGCATTGTAGTTGTTCTGAGTTGCAGCTAGAAGGATTTAGTAATGCTTGTGTTGAGACTCTGCAGAAGTAGAGCCATTTTTTGACCTTTGACCGAAGTGGCACGACCACGCCACCTCTATAGTACAAAACTGCGCAGCCGCGCAGGCTGCCAGTCTTGGAACAGATTTTATGACGCCCTCAAAATAGATATACATCACCCATTCTGAGTCGCCAAATACATGGTACATAAATCAAATACAAACTTTATTTATACAATACGACAAAACATAGCTGAGAGTTTTAACACGAATATTATCTTCTAGACAATATCCAAACTCAAATGGAGTCCTCATTACAATTATTATCACACTATTTTAAAAAATAGTGAGGACTACTACAGCCACCATCTCGGACCGTCATTCCATTCCCTGACTAGTCCCGGCTACGTTCTCATTTCTTGAAAAGAACAATGAAAGAAAAAGGGTGAGCTCAACTAGCCAGTAAGAAATATTATGACTAAGATAATGCAGAATAAATTATCGTTAGCCTTCAACAATGTTAACCTGATAGAATACAATAAACAGCAAGTTTAACTATATCGGATCAAGCAATCCATTAGAAGAGTTAAGTAGAGCATGATATCTACTATCTTCTATGATTTAAGAGTTTATCATCATTTTTATCGCTGAGACTATGTTCAATAAATAATTCACATCAGTAAATTATCCATGCACTATGCCCAAGGATATTCATTATTATCACATCCATGAATTATCCATGTACTACGAGCCAAGGATATTCATGTTATCACCAATGGTCATGATCATGCTAACAACTGTCCATCAATGCACTACGGGTCAATGAGGACTTTTACCACAATTTTTATAACATTATAGGTCATGATTATACCGAATAATCCTTTGTCATAAGCATACCAATCAACATTCTATCTATGCACTACGGGCCAAAGATGACTTCCATTTCAATATAAGCATGAGGATGATGACAATGATATACGAATTCAATTAAATGAGAGCAAGGATAGATTCTAAAGATTTATAATTTAATTTATCCAGAATTTAATAATATCCAAATTATCAACATGATACTGCTTTGTGGAATAAATTCAAGAATAATATTGTATTAAAAATAATTTGGACAAAAAAAAGAAATCAATTTTTGTCATGAATAGCACCTCGGGTGAATAGTACCTGAGTGAATAGTACCATGTGAATAGTACTTCATGAATAGTACCCCGTGAATAGTAATCTGGCATGAATAGATTAAAAATTTTCAAGAATGTTCAGAATAATATTTTCGTGAAAAGATATTAGATGAAGCGCAAATTTTAAGGATATTCTACTAATTTCACGAAGTGTAGAAGTAATACTTTAACAAAATGAGTGTAGAATTTAGAATTTGAAATGAAATAATATTACTTACATACTTAAAGAGTATGGAAAAAAATATTATTTCTTACGAATATTGAACAAAAATAATATCCCTCACCTTAAAAAGAGAGTACTTCTGACTGGTAGGGCGGGGATATTCTTGAAGAAAACTTATACTATTTTCTACGCTCAAGGCTTCCTTAAACTCTAAATTAGTACGCTCAATATTATAGAAGAAGAATTATTTGATTCTGGTGTGATTTTAAATTCTAAACTAAGCATCCTATTTATAAGAGAGTGGCAGGGCACTATTTGGACGCACAGTGGAAAAGGTTCACAAGCGAATTCACGGGCACAAAATGAAATTTTTTGATTTTACTATGCAAACACTATACAAATACTATGTGTGACGCCCCTAAAATTGGTATACATCACTCATTCTGAGTCGCCAAATATATGGTACATAATTCAAATACAAATTTTATTTATACGACTGTTGAACTGTCGTGCAAAATATGACAACACATAAGCTATGAGTTTTAATACAATATTATCTTATAGACAGTATCCAAACTCAAATTATTACAATGCCATATAAAATACAGCAGCAAATATTTCAAGACTCCAAGGGACACGAGAAGATTTCTGTCCTCCTCATTCTAATAGAGTGAATTTTTTTATGCTTCCAAAGTTGGGTTCTCATCACCCTATTGTTGTTCACCAAAATTAATTATTAAGTGATGTAAAATCTACGACACACCCATCTTAGGTCCTTAATACAATTATATATTGCATGTCATGTAGTTTTATAATGTATTGAGAAACTTCCACATCCTCGGACCATCACATTATTTCCATGTTATCCCCGCTCGACCCAACTACAATCTTAATACCTTAGTAGAAGACTGGATACTACCATAGTGAAGTAGCAGAATACTCTTCTTTTTCCTCTCTATAGTTTTTCTCCCTATAATTGCTCTTGTGAGTCTTAGTGAATTGGTGATAATGAAAGAAGAAATAAGCTTCTATTTATAGGAAAACATAGTTTTGATAATTGCACATTAGGGGCTTGACTTATTATAATTTAGTACCTTCATCTTTGCCTATATTTTTAATTTAATTCTTCAAGTATTATCAATCTTGCATAACCTCCCCTAATAAGTACATGCATGTGAACCAATCGTTCCATGCATGTGAACCAATAGTTATTTTGCATGTAAACTAATATCAATTAACTGCTCATATATCCGATCAATTACCCGTTTGGTCAATTTAACATCCAGAAATCAACTATTATCAAAATAAATATCGATTTTCACTATCACTAATAATCCCAACACAATGAAAATATTTTTATCAACAATTTTGTTTTTGAATTTTCGAAGTTTGACTTTTTTTGAAAAAGTCAACCCTGAATTTTTTTGTGTTTGTAGTCTATTTTTACTAATTTTATTGTCTCTTACTCAAATATCTCGTCCACGTCTCCAAATTTAACTCCAAACTCAAATTCGATAAAACTATTTAATTAGTCTTGACTAACTATTGTCAACGTCGGGATTTTTATTTGTCCTTTTTCATTTCTTGTTCTTTGGTGTTCTCATGTTAGGTGAGATTTGTTTGAAAAAAAACAAGTAAAAAAGGTTCGACATGTATCATGTCGACGATGGACTGTTAAGAGTCGCTAGTTGGTTTTTTATATGGATGTACCAACACAACAGAGAAAAAATTTGCACATTGACCCAGTGATGTGACACTGCTAAACGGGTCTGTGAAATTTAGATGTTTATGCGGAGGGAAGGTGTTCCGACATCCATCTTACCACGGTGACCGTCACTTTTCAAGAAACTGTTATATGAAGGTGTGTGTGTGTGTGCGCGTCAATGTGCTGTTATTTGGAAGTAGTGCGAGGCCTCGTTCACACCTATATACACAGGGTTTGAATTTATGTAAAAATTCAGTTTTAAACAAGATATGTCAGTGATGTTTTATAAAAAGAGATTTTTCAAACCCTTGTGCTCAATAGTAATTGAGACCTTTTACACTTCCATTTTTATTAAGTGTTCGGCTTGATTGCTTTTTATTTTCGAGATGCGAAGCATCTTCGAGAAAATAATGTACAAAATGGTGCCGAACTCCTCATGGGCATGAAAACCATCTGAGGAAATCCAGACACCGTGAATAAATTTACAAGCTACTTAAAGTTGAAAATGTCCATCACGGGAACCGAATCTAGATCTAGTAGACTGAATCTGTAATAACATGATTCCTAGGCTTACATGATGCCACAATTGATATGAAAGCAGTAAGTAGGTATATATATAAAAGCTATAAATATATATATATACCGACATGATCAGCCCCCACGAAGCACCTCTATGGGGGATCAGAATGTAAATAAAGCTATAAAAGTCATCAACCGCCACGGAGTACCCTCCAGGCGGGACGAAATATAAAGAAAGCTGTAAAAGCAATCAACCGCCACGAAGTAGACTCCAAACGGGACGAAAATGAAATATATATATATATATTAAAGTAGTAAATGCTCCGGATGTAAAATCCAAGCTCATCGAACAAAGTCCGACACACAGTTCATATATATATATATATATATATATATATGGACTAACATTATCGATTTATACCTTGATTGAGCCTAGACTTATGTCTGTAGAGTTTATTTACTTTCGTATATATATATATATATATATATATATATATATATATATATAAATATAAATAACCACGGACCGAAGTCTGGGCAAACACACGCAACACGACTCTCAACGTGAAGAATAGTGTGTGCTAAGATGAAGAGAAAGGCTTCAAAGTGTGTAAGAAAGGTTACAGTGGGCTGCCAAAGAAGACTTGTATAACTTGAAAGTGGATGAACACTCGGCTCTCACTGGTACAATAGTAGCTATATGTGAGCTCACAAGTATTTAAAATGAGAAAGCACTCAGTTTAGGGTGAGTACAGAGAAAATTTGACAGGGCTTCCACGCCTTTTTCTCTTACAAAATGGCCACCCTAAGCCCTCTACTTATAGAGGGGTGAGCCACAGGTGTACCTACGGCTAGTCGCAAATGTTCCTGCGACTGCCAGGGATGCCCCGGGCTCTGCGGGTCTCGCCGTCTCGAAGTACGTATATGCATACAACGTGATATTCACTTAAACTTTTAGAATTACAATTCGGGCATCCGACTAAGGTATGTAAGACCTATTTCAGACCGCCGTTATCAAGAGTTACGCAATGACCTAGGATTAAAGGTTGTACGAAGTCAGGAAGATGGGACCATGCCCTCCGGTCTTTAAGCTTCAAATTCTATCCATTACCATGCGTAATAGTCACTCGAGATTGAACTTCCTTGGTTCTTGTGAGACAATATTGTGTAGAAATATATGTATAAAGTGTTTGAGATGGTACGATGTGGCGTCAAGGTGGCAAGATGATGACTTTGCCCCTCACTGGGGTTATCTCCGATTTGGGCTGATAAAGCAGACGTTGCTCAGGGTTATCCCTGAGATTGGACTACTGTAAGTGTTGAAGGTCCTCAGTATCATCTCTGAGGTGTGCATGTCTTCCCGGTGTTATCTTCGGGTCTTGTACTGAGTGCCTCAGTGTGAGTGCCGAGGTTGAAGCTGATTGCATATATTTGAAACAAGCATTTTTGGGGTTATCTCTGGAACTGCAACTGCACTCCTTGGGGTTATCTCCAAGGTTGGTAACTGCTACTCCTAGTGTTGGGACTGAGACTGAATATCTCAGGGTTATCTCTGAGATGAATCGGTATTCTCTGGTGGAATTTCTGGTATTGGAACTGCATGCCTCGTGTTTATCTCTGAGGTTAGGACTAATACTCCCGGTGTGTGTTTCGGGGTTGAGACTGAAATTTCGGTAGTATCCAGACTGGATATGAGCTGTCTTCCAGGGTTATCTCTGAAAGACGGATTTGCCTTCTTGCAATGTCAGTAACAAGTGTGCAGAAAATTTTGAGTGTCTACAGATGCCCCTCTTTATCATATTCATGCAATACAATGGCATGGATAGGATAAAGAATCCTAGACACTTGAAATGCAACAAGATAAACATGATCATGCAAATGTATGATGCATATGGATTGTTTTCCCACATGCTAGGGATGATTGCCGGCTCCTTGTTACTTCTACCGGGGATTGGTAACGATGATAAGCTTGCCAGATTCGACCTGTGATCCAAATCTTTTAGGATGTTAACATTGGGGCTATCACCAAAGTCCTTAATCCTTGATACAGACTTTATTTCGAAGATGTGCCTCTCATGTACGAGAGATCTGTGGAGATAAAGCTTTGTCTGTTTGAGGATGTGTATAACATATCCCATCATCGATCCTCGTAGATGATATTGGCCTTTCTTGGTTTGTATCGCCAGGACATATCAATGCTCTGTTGGATTTACTGCCAACAATATGTGTTATCAGGGCTGCCTGACCTTCGCTGATGTGTGTATCACCGGATAAAAACCCCTATTGGGCAGACTATCAAGGCTGCTTGACCTTCGCTGACGTGTGAATCAATGGATAAACCCTTATTGGGCAGACTATCAAGGATGCTTGACCTTCGCTGACGTGTGAATCAACGGATAAACACGCATTGCAACCCCCGTCGGGGATCTGCTTGATCCTTGATGATGCCCACATCAACGGTTAAAATCATCGGATGGTTTCCGATGTTTCATTGGATTTACTTGCCAACGGTTCCCGTGATGTCAAGGTTGATTAACCTTCCTTGATATGTACATCAACAGATGAACATGCGTTGTAACCCTCGCCGGGGTCATAAACTTGAGACTGTGTGATGCCCCCGCGGGGGTTGTATATTATAAAATTTGTGATGCCCCTACCGGGGTTGTATACTATAGAATGCGTAATGCCCCCACCGAGGATACTTTATGAGAATATGTGATGCCCCCGCCGGGGTTGTGTTTTGAAAATTAGGGCGGCGACCTTGAATTAGTGGCATTGGATTTGCATAAGGTATTGTCGAGTGTGACTTATAACATTTGAGATCATCGGTATAGTGTACCTTGTGCTCGGGCGAACACCAATGAGTGATGTGTAGACCCACGGTTCGGTCTGAGAAAATTAGGATTGTAAGCTATTCTACTCAATCGTGTAGCGCTTTTATTCTTGATTTGGCCTTTTCAGCTTGTGAAAACTTCGTTGTAACTCAAACTGGACCGAGATGGAGGGGTGGGACCCATATAGGGGTGTCGCAGGTACACTTACAACAGCCGCAGGTGGACATAAGTCATTTTTAAGTTGCGTTACGAAGGAAATTCGAGAGCTCCTCTTTAGATCTGCTGAGTTTAGGCAACTTTCTGCAAATTTTGTCACCTTACAAGTGTTCTACACTGTCCTGAAAATGTATGCATGTATTCCTTTATAGTTTTTGTCCGTTGGAAAATGACATATTACATGAAATGCATCTAAACACATAGTAATGAATATGTATGCTCAAATAACTTGATAAAAAATATTCAACATAGTAAATGCTAGTATTAAACCATGCTGAACATAATGATGTGAAAAAATTTGACTTTTGAGACAGTCAAATTGACACCCTTTTTCTGCTATTTCTTATCCTATTTGAGGACAAATGAGAAAAAAGTAAAAATGCAATGTAATCCTGGTAATTAACCTACCCTTATGGATTGATGACTTTGACTTTTTAATGCATATAGTATGTATATGATTGTGGGTAGGTGTGCTACTGAATGACCACTTAGTCATGCCTATGTGCATGTGGATAATCCTATTTACAAAGGGACTATGGAAAATATTTTCAAAATATAGGCATTGAGTAGTCATGCATTTTAACTCTACTGTAGATGTATGCTAAAGTGATGCATGCATGTAGTCATAAAATGTATTTTGAAAAAAAAGCTATAGGTTAAAATTACCACACCCTTTTTGAGGTGATTTGGAGACCACTTCTGGTGTACAGAGGAGGGCTTCTGAAGTGCCTCGACCCCGTTCTGTTAGACAGTCTCGTCGGCTAGTGGAGGCGGTGATATGTCCAGTCCATATTGATGTGCCAGACATCGAGGACGAGGAGGAAGATATTTCGATTGCGGACCCTGCCCCTGCTGCACATGTTTCCCGTAGGGACCTCCCGAGTATTTAGGTGTCAAACCCAGAGCTTCTGGGTGATTTGAGTCGACATCCCTCGATGTATTTGTACGTTAACGAGGTATCAAGTTAGATCTTAATCTTCTTTCTTTCCTATTGATGAGGAGTAAAGGATTATGACATCGATTTGTGTTTCATGTAGGTTCCCGACTTTACACAGCCTAGAGGGAATTAGTTCAGCATTCACTCCGTGTACGAGGCTCTGTATCCTAACTATAGTGCAATTGTGCATGACTGGGGGTTTGGGGCACTCTTTTCCATCCTTCCCCACCGTTGTCCTTGGGGTTATCTCAGGACATTATCTGAGCGCTGGTTTCAACAGACTCAGTCTCTCTATTTATTGGACTGTGAGGTGATGATGACACCGATGGATTGGCAGTTTATCACATGTATGGAGTTCGGAGGGGCACAAGTGCCTTGCACGATGGATATTACCCTGACTACCGTCAAATCCTTGCTAAGAGTTTCGACGGAGGCGCTCAATGGCAGGACTGTCCGTACGTGTTCTTTGAGCATAGATGCTATGAGTGGGCTATTAAATGAGCCCATACCAGCTGATGACAGAGTCAGGGATCACATTCTTTAGAGATTGTTCATGATGATCATTAGGGGCTGCTTCATAGTAGATAATTCCTCTACAGTTTCGTTCGCTTTGATAGCGCCACTCGACATGTGGACCGTATAGCAGAATATGATTGGGGTTCCTACACTTTTGCCTATTTCCTTAGGGGCATGCGTATATGCTCGTAGGGCTTGACCGAGGCTTGGTTAGGATTCTACCCATTTCTACTGGTGAGTATTTCTCTTGTAATTTTCCATGTATAGGTTAAGAGTGTTTACTGACAACAGATGTTTGACTTTGTGTTGGCAGTTTTGGGCCTATGAGAGGCTTCCATGTTTGCGTCCTGTGAGTGTGTTAGGTTTAGATACCTATCCACGAGGACGACGATGGCATCATTCCATATTGGCGGAGGTCCTTGTAGTTGAGGCTTTTACTCATTACCACATATAGCTGGAGTTGTTGATAGCTAACGTCATCACATAGATTCCCTATCCTGGGGAGCACTTGGCAATGGGATTTGAGGATGGGTACCCGACTGGCATCGAGCATATGATATCCACCCGTTGGGTTCCTCTCTTTACTGATGGAGGATGAGAGCTCTATTTAGAAGAACCTGTAATTAGGAGCACATCAGGAGAGATCCGTATGCCGATTTTGCTTTCTGCCAGGCGTTATTGGCATGTATCGCAGTCACCCGTCATTGATATCCTATTGTTGGGTGTTAACAGTCAGAGGGTCCCTGCACTCAGGAGATATTACAGCATTGGTGGTCCCCTCGTACTATTGGAGCCCAGACCTGTGCCACTCAGTTCATGGGGGATATGGTTCCAGGATTCGTGATGATGATGGATTGGCTAGCCTGTGTCCGAGATCTGACTCATTTGACACAGATTCACAGTTTGACCCAGCAACTGGACCGGGCATATTTCTTTATCTGGCACTTGGGCAGAGATCTGGCAGATGCAAATTCGTTTGATCTTTCCAGCTCAGGTGCTGGCCCCTCAGATGACCCATTAAGCTTTGTCAGTGAAGATCCACCTTTGTATAGGCCTGACATCCTGTTGATAGAGATCCAATTACTCAGGAGGAGTTACATCAGGTGGACAAGATTGATGATGTAGATATCGACACCATTGTCTTCTTCTGATGTGTATTCTCATTATCTCTTTTGATAGGCCTCTGTTAGCTATTGGGTGGTTGTGCCCCATTCTCGCTATATCTTTTGATAGGCCTCTGTTAGTAGTAGGGCGTTTGTGCCCCATTTCCCTGTATTTTTAGCTGTGCAGAGATGATGTATGTAGATGATGATATACTTAGGAATGTATGTATAATTTTTTATTCCCTATACCATATTGCCATTTATTATATGTAATGCATGTATCATGTTATGCATATATATGTATGTCCACAGATATTCAGCATTGACCCCTGGATGGTCTTATGATACGGCCTACATAGGTGTCTTCTTCGACAGTCAGCCGCATTGATCACACCCCACCATTATTGGTGGCATCTCGCTTGAGATCGTGGCATGATAGTATGTCACCATTAGACAGGATGACTGCAGATCAGCTATTACAGCATACTATGACCCTCTTGATATTTCAGGTTCTCGCAGGATTTGTGGAGGGCGTACTGGATCACTGGGTACCGGAGAGGTAGGTTTTCCAGTTTGGGACCCAGGAGTTGACTTTGACTCTGGAGGATGCACGTTTGACGATGCTGCCACTTGACAGACCTTGCGTGCACATGGCTATTGGGGACATGAGTCGACAGTTCATTACCCTCACCGGACTGAGGCATAGGGTTGTGTAGGATGAGATCACATCTGGCCGCGTGATATCCCAACATTTTTTGATTGATAGATTTGGCTCTGAGGACAGCTATGCTCGACATTTTGGGGATTTCACCATACCAGAGGACAAGTGGCATTTGGCCAGAGTGGATGCATTCTTGATGTGCATAGTGGCTTATGTGTATATGCCACGATATATGGATGAGTTAGATATCGGTGTTATCATGGCAGTGAGAGCTCTCAAGGAGGGTCGTACCATCATTCCGACAATTGTGGCGGAGATGCTGAGGTCGACCACGTTTTGCAGCACTTACCCTGCAGGGGTATTCACAGGCAGTTCGGTCATGTTGTACGTGTGGTTATGTCACACTTGAGACCGATTGGGACCTTTCGTCGATACGAGTATTGCTTTACCCATGATGTAGCCATGTCCTACTCCTTTCAGCACTCGGAGTGTATAGACGCTATATCTTGGTCGGTATTCTTGATGGAGATCAGTGATCCGTTTGACATCCTGCAATGTACAGGGCTCAGCTCACCTTATAGCTTTATTACTCATGCTCCGGGCATGGACTATCTCCCTCTAGCTGGTTTGAGGGGCATGACTACCTACCACCCACTGGCCATGATGTCGCAGTTTGACCAGTTTCTGGACTTTCATCCTTTTGATGGGGCGCTAGGTCAGCGTTTAGCTTCTCGCCATCTATCAGCAAAGGACCGATCCCGGGTGTATACATGTTGGGATCAGTGTGAGATAGATGCTTTCTCTGTTAGCCATCCGAGCTGTTCGCCAGAGTATTTTATGTGGATGGAGATAGAGACTTTATCGGTCGCGGTAGTATCCATAGTACCGAGTAGTGATTCGGACGATGGAGAGCCCATGGAGGACATTGATTCCCACATTGAGGAGGAGCCATCTACTGGATTAACAACATCTCCTTTATATTCTCCCAGTACTAGAACTGTTATGATCCAGCATTCAGCACATTACTTTGAGCAGAGTCTTCATCTGATGTCCTTTGAGAGAGATCAGGCTAGAGCCTTGATGTCGACAGCCCTTGATGGGAGAGACCCAGCTCTGTTAGAGAGAGACGAGGCATTAGCTCGTAGAGATATCGTTGTTGTTGAGCGGGATGAGGCTAGATCAGCCAGAGATGTAGTGATAGTTGAGAGGGATAGCGCCATATCTGCCCGGGATGTAGCCGTTACAGATAGTAATACAGTGAGGTCCTTTACCACTAGCATGATTTTAGAGATGAGCACGTACATTGATGAGCATAGAGTCACCATGCATATGGCTGTAGATCTGTTGGCTCGTGTGGATACCCTTGTACAGAAGACCACAACTTTACCTCCTTCTTCTAAGAGGGATGCCATGTTGGGCTTGATAGCTCACATATACACTGATTTGTAGATGGGCTTGTATTTTCCTGCACAGACTAGCTTAGCCATTTTATCATGTACAGTTTATATTGTGTATATCAAACAACATTATATATAGCAGGAAAATATATTTTTGATCACTTCCCTTTTAGATATGCCTTAATACTTTCTTGATATTTGTTAGTTTCTTTAGGGCTTGTGATCTTGATGTATTTTGAATTCCTCCTTAATGGATGGACATTGAGTTTTCTCTGGACAGTTCAGATTGGATCGTCGATCTGTGTGTATTCCTACCATCTTTGGTGTCTTGGGACTGGTTTCTGTATGGAAATATGGAGAGGAGTGTGGCTTTCCTCTCTAAGATTGACCGCACCACAAATGGTAGCCAGCACTCCTATTTTGGAGGAACCTAGTTAATTCCATCTATTATGGATTGGTATTACTCTTCAAGGTACAACCGCAACTTAGATGGTCGCCGAATCTCCTATTTGAGAGGAGGTTAGGTAATTCCATCCCTTTGGTCTGAAGCCAATGAAATGTAGTGGATTAAAGTTTGATCCCAGTACCATTGACAAGTGTTTGTGTTTTAGTAGGGGGTGAGACCGAACAAAAAATGGCTGCCTACGTACTCCTATTGAAGAGGAGATCAGGTCTGCGTAGTTCAAACCTGGTGTAAGAGGTTCAACGATGTTTGTGGCAGAAAGGGTGTAGGAATGTTTTTGTTATTTTTATTTTTGTAAGGAGAAGGGTGTAGGAATGTTTTGTTGTTTTTGTTTTTGTCAGGAGAAGGGTGTATGAATGTTTTTGTTATTTTTGTTTTATTGCAATCGGGCCATATAAAATGGTTGCCTACGTACTCCCGTGTATCAAGGAGATCAGGTCGGCATAGTTCGCCCCTCAGGAAAAGTTGAAAAGCTTGATCCCATGTGCAGGTCAGACTGCGGGGAAAAAGAAAGTTTGATCCTAAGTTCAGGATAAACTGCAGGGGTGAAAAGTTTGATCCCATGTTTGGGGGGACAAACTGCAAACGTGAAAGGTTCAATCCCTAGTGGGATAACCGAAGTTGTATGAGCGAAGTGAAACTAGGCTGCTGGCTTGAAGAGTATGTTTCCCTAAGGGGAAAAGTGTGGAAAAAGAGTCGTATGTGGTAAAGGGTTAAAGAACCGGAATGACTAGTGATCTGATGATCCAAACACCAGGATATTTGCTTGATGGTAACCTCAGATATAGTACCGTTTTACGGCATTCGAGTTGATGAGTTGCAAAAATTCATCGCCGTTCATTTCTTGCAATCTGAGAGCACCTCCTATCAATACTTCCTTGACAACAAACAGGCCTTCTCAGTTAGGGGTGAATTTTCCTTTGGACTAATCTTGGTTGTCAATGATCTTCTTTCAAACCAAGTCATGTTGTATAAACTACCGTAGCCAGACTTTTCTGTTGTAGGACCTGGCGATCCTTTGTTGATATAACTGACCATGGAAGATAGCTGCAGTTCGCCTTTCGTCTATTAGAGATAATTGGTGATACTTGTCTTGTACCCATTGGTCTTCATCTAGCTGAGTGTCTATCAACACTCTGAGGGATTCCATTTTAACTTCTATGGGAGCACTGCTTCCATCCCATAGGTTAATGCGTAGGGGTTTGCCCCAATAGAAGTGTGCATTGATGTTCTGTTGGCTGACAGAGTAAGAGGCAATAAGTCAGACCATCCTTTGTGGTTGGCGGACATCTTTTGCATGATCTTCTTGATGTTTTTGTTAGCCGCTTCAATAGCACCATTCATCTTTGGATGGTAGATGACGGAGTTGAGGTGTTTGATGTGGAATTTACTGCATAACTCCTCCATCATTCTGTTGTTGAGGTTCTTAGCATTATTAGCATTATCTGATACAATTACCTCTGGTTGTCCAAATCGACAAATGACATTATTTCTGATGAAAACAATGATGACTTCTTTCGTAATCCTGGGTAAGGAGTCTACTTCTACCCATTTGGTGAAGTAGTCAATCATGGTGAAGATAAAGCGATGTCCATTATTGGCTTTAGGCTCGACGGGTCCGATCACGTTCATTCTCCACATTGAAAAGAACCAAGGCAAACTCATATTGCGGAGCTCCGTCGGAGGGGCATGGATGGCATTTCCATGAATTTGGCATTGATAGCACCTCTTGACATGATCATCACAGTCAGCTTTGAGGGAGAGCCAGCAATGCCTTATCCGGAGGATCTTCTTAACAAGTAGGTGTCCGCTCATGTGTGGGCCACATACTCCACCATGGATCTCATCCATGAGCCTCTGAGCTTGGTCCTTGTCCAGACATCTGACGAGACCTAGTCCTGCATCTCTTTTATAGAGTGCAACTCCTCTCAGGTAGAATTTCATAGCAAGTAGATGGATCTGCCTTTTCTCAGTCGGGCTCGCCTCAGCGGGTGTAGATCCATCTCGTAGGTACTCCTTGATATGATGATACCAAGGATACTGGATGGGAGGTAGCTCATCCTATACTTCTCCAACGTAGTTCCCATAGGCTGGTGCCTTGTACAGGGCAAATGTGATGCTTGGCATGTGTTCCTTGTCAGGCATGTGAATCAAGGAGGCCAAAGTTACTAACGCGTCTGCAAAGTCATTCCTATTACGAGGAATGTGTAGAAAAGAGATTTCTTCGAACTCCAAAGCCATCTATAAAACTTGTCGATGGTAAGGCAACAAATGTAGTTCTTTGGTTAATAGATTCCCGTGGATTGTCTAATTACCGACTCCGAATCCCCAAAGACAGTTAATCGCCTGATGCCCATTTAACGGGCAAGTTTTAGCCCTATGATACAGCCTTCATACTCAGCTGTGTTGTTGGTGCTGACAAATTACAATTTGACGGCGACGGGATACTGCTCCCCCGTACCGGATACTAGAACTGCTCCAGCTCCAGAACCTTCCATATTAACAGCTCCATCGAAATACATTTTCCATGTATGGCATGTATCGTACTGATGGTGTCGCTGAACTGTCATTACCCCTTCATCGGGGAAGTATGTTTCCAAGGGTTTGAAATCCCCTAAAGGTGCAGCAGCCAGTTGATCCGTAATTCCTTGACCTTTTATGGACTTTTGCGTCACGTAGACGATGTCAAATTGTTGTAGGATCAACTGTAAGAGCCCACCTTTTATGAATAAAGAATAATTTTCTCGAAATATATTTTTGAATATTATGGTGTGGATTTGATATAATGTTATAGTTATGGGTAATATTTACAAATTTTGCAAAGTAAGCAAGTGGTTATATAATATTTGATTGGACGGGGAATATTTGTTTTAACAGAGAATATTCGTACTACGACACAATCATTGGTGGACCCCACAACGAAAGTATTGTCGTAGTTAGGAAACAACAGAATTATCTTTTTATAAAAATAACGGCGGAGGTGTTACCGTTAAAACTGTTGAACTACCAGGTAGTAAAAGTACAGTAATACGTGTGGTTGTATAGTAGCGCACGATATTGATTATTGATGCTTTACGTGAGAAGTCACTCAATTATACTCAATTATTGCTACAGTAATTGCTGCATTAT
>CM029017.1:79454202-79580551 GCA_016801055.1 Panax notoginseng | reverse complement strand
TTTTAAAATTTTGATTATAATTTTAATAATATTTAAATTTTAATGGTGATGATTTTAAAAATGATTTTAATTACTTTAAAAATTATTTAAGTAGAATATTAATGATTTAAAAATATTATAGGGATTAAAATAACTTTAATATTTTGGACAGTATGTTATTAATATTTGTATATTAATAAATATTTATAATGATAAGATTATTTGATATTAAAATCATTTAAAAATTATTTATGTATTTGTGAAAGATATTATTATAAATTATAATAATTGTTTATAAATTATATAAAAGCTTCCGAAAAATATTTATAAATGATATTGACTTATCTTCAATAATATTTGAAGTTTAGAGACCAAGTTAAATTGACAATCAATGTGTTAATTATCAGATAGGGTGACTAGAACAATTGAGAATGGACCGATGTCTAACTCAGACCGAAATAATTAGACTTGATATGTGACAACCCCAAAATAGGTCCATTCCACCCAACCCATTCTGAGTCGCCAAATACATGGTACAGAAAACAACTACAACTTTATTACAACAATTGTCGTGCAAAATACAACAACACATATGCTGTGAGTTTGGATACAAATATATACCAAATGTGACTCATGTTCCAACCGTGGACATCACCTCACAATAACACCTTACATAAAGGTATAGTCAAAAACTGTTTTAGAAATTAGAATCTTTGGGAAGTGCTCAAGAAAACCTTCGTACATGGGAGGCCACGCATCTAGGTTATGATAGATATCATATGGCCACAGAATTATCCTTGGTTGACCCAATAGACCCCAAAGAAAAACGAGAAGATTACTATCATATTCTTCCCAATGGTGAGTCTTCTCTTGACTTATCATTATCTCCACTGTCTCTAATTGAGAATTATACTTCAAACAAACACCAAGATTATATAGGTAGTGCCCATAGATATACTCAGCAAGTGGATGAGCACAACCCTGTCCTATGATGACACGAGGTTGTATGTCATTAGACATCTTGTATGATAGTGACAAAACACCCTTCCAACGTTGGGTTCGCCTCACCCTATTTTCTTCACCAAATATAACTACTAAATGATGACCACCGTTCTATTCCCTTGTTACCCCCGCTCGACCCAGCTACACTCTTATTACCTGAAAGGAATTGTGAAGCAAAAGGGTGAGCACAACTAGCTCAGTAAAGAATATCATGACTAAAGATAATTAAATTATCAATAGCCTTCATCAATAATAAATCAGAGATTTAGAACATATGGTAAATGATAAAAATTTCAACCATAGTTGCAGCGGAACGAGCAATCCATTAGAAGAGTCAAATAGACTATAAAGTCTATTATCTTCTCCATGTTAAAAATCCACCAACAATATTTTATCCATGTAACATCACTCAACAGTTCCTTTCCACAATCATATGAATAACTCATAATCATAATTGTGACTATAAATTTTTCTTCGCACCCAGGACGAAGAATATTTTCATCACCTGTCTTTACCTGAAACATCAAAGATCATGGTTATACCAAATCACAGTTCCTGTTTATAATCATACTAACAAATCCATCTTTGCACTACGGGCCAAAGATATTCATCAACAAACCATCTTTGCACTACGGCCAAAGATATTCAACAACAGTTCATCTTTGCACTACAGGCCAAAGATATTCATCAACAGGCCATCTTTGCACTACATGCCAAAGATATTCATCAACAATTCATATTTGCACTACAGGCCAAATATATTCATATCTCAAAGAAATATATAATCATTTCAGAATTTATATAAACAATAATTATAACCATGTTGATCAATTCACCTTTGCACTTAAGCTTAAGATATTCAATTATAAATTCAATGGTCATGATCATACCAGTCACAATTCAACTTTGCACTACAGGCCAAAGAGAACCCTAGTCATGATCATACCAATAATCTACCCATCTTTACACTCCAGTGAAAGAGAATTTCAACATCAGGGTTATAAAAATGTTATATATGATGATAAAAATAATATGATCAACATATAGTTTTAATCTCAAGAGTAATATTCGTAATCATGAATAGTAAATCGTGAATAGTAACTCATGAATAGTAACCCGACACAAAAGATAGAAATTCCACAATAAAATCCATACCAATATTTCGGTATAATGATATTGAAAGAATAACATTACTTAAATTTATAAACAATTTATTTTAATTGTTTACACTTTACTAATTAATGCATTTAATCATCATAAAATGCCAACTCTTACAATTTCATCATCAATAACCAAAACCCTCATCAAAAATCTGCATATACCTCATATAGGATTCTCAAGCCATAAAATCCTATTTTCCAATTTTCTTTCTTCACAAAACATATTTAATTCATTTACTCATAACTAGACCATTTTCATGAAAAATACCAAATCAGTTCCAAAAATATTTCTTTTCTGGGATTTAGCATAATATAGTCCCATAGTGAACATATATTTTTCTCAGAATTTTTAAAAGTCATTTACTATTTTTCATATGGCCAAAATAGCCGAATATTTAGACATTTATCAAAAATTGTACTTTTGTCTAAAAATTCTGAAATTTACAGAGTATACTTCTATCATATACATGTACTCCCAATAAAAATTTCATCAATTTTGGAGTTAACCACAAGGAATTATAAGCTGTTACTTTTAAAATAGTCTTTTCTCATAAAATTCATAACTCTCAATCTATACATCCAAAAATCACCATTTTTGGACACAATCAAGAAAACTCATCAAAATATCATTTCAAATTTTTCCAGAATTTTTGAAGATCAGAAAAATTACGAAACTGAAAATCATAACAACCCTTAAAATCCCTTAATATCCCTTACTATCCCTTACCTCAAAAGAGCAGTACTTCTGACTGGATATCGATATGATGCTGAAGGAAACTTGCACTGATGAATAGCAACTCACAAGTATCTAAATACTCACAAAATACACTCATAATATAGAGAGAGAAAGAGAGAAAGCTTATGTTTCTGGTGTGATTTTCAATTCTAACTTAGCCCTCTATTTATAGGAAAATTTTGGTAGGTTTGACCTGCAACCTGATGGCTTTACCTGCTACTATTCCCACCCACCACATTTGAAATATAATTCAGCACATTTCTTCACCAACCACAAGTGGGGCCCACCAATTCTAGAATTTTCCACCAAAATGATTTATAACTGATTTCTGAACCAGTCATCTCGTAAAATTCATAACAAATCATACGTTCATTTTTAACGGTTCAAAATTTGTGGACATATACTCAACTTATATATGTATAACATATCCAAAAATTACCACGATCCAACGGTCGGATTAAAAATTATAACCCCCGCAAAATATCTCAAAAACCCTGATTTTTAATACCTCCATTCCGACAAAAATACGGATAAAAATCTCAACATTAACTCCTTCATTTTTAACCACAAAAATATATCCCTCATTTATATCCACATAAAATAAATATTTCCTTATCATATGAATCAATAATTAATTATTCACAAATAATATTACAGAATCACATTTATGACAACCAGGCCGTTCCCAGGAAAGAGGGGGCTTTCCAATAAGGATTTCTCCTTACTGGCGCGCAATTAGATGACCAAACCTCTCCTTAGACAGAACTTTCTAGACATTGCCAATAATGTTATCTAATAATATTATTCAAATAATATGAATTATTGATCTGATAAAGGAAAATACTGTGCAGCAACAATTATTGAAACAACAATAATATAAAATATCAACGCAGCAATTATTGAATCAATAAAATAAAATATTGAACAGTAATTACTGTAACAATTATTGAGTAGTGCCTTCTTACGTAAGAATCAATAATTTCAAAAATACTATGCAATACCGTGTGCTACTGTGCAATAACGCGTATTACTGTATTTTAACCACCGGGTATTCCAACAGTGTTAACGGTAACAACTACGCCGTTATTTGTAAAAACTCAAATTTGTCGTTTTCTTCATCCGACAGTTATTCGTTATGGGGCCCACAAATAGCTGCGCCGTCGTACGAATATTCCCCGACAGAAAGAATATTCCACGACCAAACGAATATTCCCCGACAACAATGATTATTTTATAACCACTTGCTTATTTTGAAAAAAAATTCATATTTCACCCATAACTTTAAACTTTTATCAATTTAACCATTTACTGAATAGTAATTATAAGAAAAATTGAATACTTTTATTTCATAAAATTCGGGGTCTTACAATCTCCCCTCCTTATGAAATTTCGTCCCCGAAATTTACGTACCTGGTATTTCAAAGAGTTGAGAATACCTTCCTTTCATTTCAAATTCCATCTTCTCTGTCATCATAATTTCTCCATTGCTCATCTCCTGTATTTCAAATATCATTCTAGAATACAGCTTCAAAACAAGGTTAATTTAACAAATTAACATATCACATAATATCCCGATATTATGACTGACCAACAAATAAGCTTAGGTAGGACACACTAGCGAAGGATTTACTCATCTCTCCCCTCCTAGTTGTATTCCCCGATCTCCGCCAGAGATCATATCCCCAAGCTCTGATACCACCTGTGACAACCCCAAAATAGGTCCATTCCACCCAACCCATTCTGAGTCGCCAAATACATGGTGCAGAAAATAACTACAACTTTATTACAACAATTGTCGTGCAAAATACAACAACACATATGCTGTGAGTTTGGATACAAAATATATACCAAATGTGACTCATGTTCCAACCGTGGACATCACCTCACAATGACACCTTACATAAAGGTATAGTCAAAAACTGTTTTAGAAATTAGAATCTTTGGGAAGTGCTCAAGAAAACCTTCGTACATGGGAGGCCACGCGTCTAGGTTATGATAGATATCATATGGCCACAGAATTATCCTTGGTTGACCCAATAGACCCCAAAGAAAAACGAGAAGATTACTATCATATTCTTCCCAATGGTGAGTCTTCTCTTGACTTATCATTATCTCCACTGTCTCTAATTGAGAATTATACTTCAAACAAACACCAAGATTATATAGGTAGTGCCCATAGATATACTCAGCAAGTGGATGAGCACAACCCTGTCTTATGATGACACGAGGTTGTATGTCATTAGACATCTTGTATGATAGTGACAAAACACCCTTCCAACGTTGGGTTCGCCTCACCCTATTTTCTTCACCAAATATAACTACTAAATGATGACCACCGTTCTATTCCCTTGTTACCCCCGCTCGACCCAGCTACACTCTTATTACCTGAAAGGAATTGTGAAGCAAAAGGGTGAGCACAACTAGCTCAGTAAAGAATATCATGACTAAAGATAATTAAATTATCAATAGCCTTCATCAATAATAAATCAGAGATTTAGAACATATGGTAAATGATAAAAATTTCAACCATAGTTGCAGCGGAACGAGCAATCCATTAGAAGAGTCAAATAGACTATAAAGTCTATTATCTTCTCCATGTTAAAAATCCACCAACAATATTTTATCCATGTAACATCACTCAACAGTTCCTTTCCACAATCATATGAATAACTCATAATCATAATTGTGACTATAAATTTTTCTTCGCACCCAGGACGAAGAATATTTTCATCACCTGTCTTTACCTGAAACATCAAAGATCATGGTTATACCAAATCACAGTTCCTGTTTATAATCATACTAACAAATCCATCTTTGCACTACGGGCCAAAGATATTCATCAACAAACCATCTTTGCACTACGGGCCAAAGATATTCAACAACAGTTCATCTTTGCACTACAGGCCAAAGATATTCATCAACAGGCCATCTTTGCACTACATGCCAAAGATATTCATCAACAATTCATATTTGCACTACAGGCCAAATATATTCATATCTCAAAGAAATATATAATCATTTCAGAATTTATATAAACAATAATTATAACCATGTTGATCAATTCACCTTTGCACTTAAGCTTAAGATATTCAATTATAAATTCAATGGTCATGATCATACCAGTCACAATTCAACTTTGCACTACAGGCCAAAGAGAACCCTAGTCATGATCATACCAATAATCTACCCATCTTTACACTCCAGTGAAAGAGAATTTCAACATCAGGGTTATAAAAATGTTATATATGATGATAAAAATAATATGATCAACATATAGTTTTAATCTCAAGAGTAATATTCGTAACTCATGAATAGTAAATCGTGAATAGTAACTCATGAATAGTAACCCCGACACAAAAGATAGAAATTCTACAATAAAATCTATACCAATATTTCGGTATAATGATATTGAAAGAATAACATTACTTAAATTTATAAACAATTTATTTTAATTGTTTACACTTTACTAATTAATGCATTTAATCATCATAAAATGCCAACTCTTACAATTTCATCATCAATAACCAAAACCCTCATCAAAAATCTGCATATACCTCATATAGGATTCTCAAGCCATAAAATCCTATTTTCCAATTTTCTTTCTTCACAAAACATATTTAATTCATTTACTCATAACTAGACCATTTTTATGAAAAATACCAAATCAGTTCCAAAAATATTTCTTTTCTGGGATTTAGCATAATATAGTCCCATAGTGAACATATATTTTTCTCAGAATTTTTAAAAGTCATTTACTATTTTTCATATGGCCAAAATAGCCGAATATTTAGACATTTATCAAAAATTGTACTTTTGTCTAAAAATTCTGAAATTTACAGAGTATACTTCTATCATATACATGTACTCCCAATAAAAATTTCATCAATTTTGGAGTTAACCACAAGGAATTATAAGCCGTTACTTTTAAAATAGTCTTTTCTCATAAAATTCATAACTCTCAATCTATACATCCAAAAATCACCATTTTTGGACACAATCAAGAAAACTCATCAAAATATCATTTCAAATTTTTCCAGAATTTTTGAAGATCAGAAAAATTACGAAACTAAAAATCATAACAACCCTTAAAATCCCTTAATATCCCTTACTATCCCTTACCTCAAAAGAGCAGTACTTCTGACTGGATATCGAATATGATGCTGAAGGAAACTTGCACTGATGAATAGAAACTCACAAGTATCTAAATACTCACAAAATACACTCAATAATCTAGAGAGAGAAAGAGAGAAAACTTATGTTTCTGGTGTGATTTTCAATTCTAACTTAGCCCTCTATTTATAGAAAAATTTTGGTAGGTTTGACCTGCAACCTGATGGCTTTACCTGCTACTATTCCCACCCACCACATTTGAAATATAATTCAGCACATTTCTTCACCAACCACAAGTGGGGCCCACCAATTCTAGAATTTTCCACCAAAAATGATTTATAACCTGATTTCCGAATCAGCCACCTCTTAAAATTCATAACAAATCATACGTTCATTTTTAACGGTTCAAAATTTGTGGACATATACTCAACTTATATATGTATAACATATCCAAAAATTACCACGATCCAACGGTCGGATTAAAAATTATAACCCCCGCAAAATATCTCAAAAACCCTGATTTTTAATACCTCCATTCCGACAAAAATACGGATAAAAATCTCAACATTAACTCCTTCATTTTTAACCACAAAAATATATCCCTCGTTTATATCCACATAAAATAAATATTTCCTTATCATATGAATCAATAATTAATTATTCACAAATAATATTACAGAATCACATTTATGACAACCAGGCCGTTCCCAGGAAAGAGGGGGCTTTCCAATAAGGATTTCTCCTTACTGGCGCGCAATTAGATGACCAAACCTCTCCTTGGACAGAACTTTCTAGACATTGACAATAATGTTATCTAATAATATTATTCAAATAATATGAATTATTGATCTGATAAAGGAAAATACTGTGCAGCAACAATTATTGAAACAACAATAATATAAAATATCAACGCAATAATTATTGAATCAATAAAATAAAATATTGAACAGTAATTACTGTAACAATTATTGAGTAGTGCCTTCTTACGTAAGAATCAATAATTTCAAAAATACTATGCAATACCGTGTGCTACTGTGCAATAACGCGTATTACTGTATTTTAACCACCGGGTATTCCAACAGTGTTAACGGTAACAACTACGCCGTTATTTGTAAAAACTTAAATTTTTGTCGTTATCTTCATCCGACAGTTATTCGTTATGGGGCCCACAAATAGCTGCGCCGTCGTACGAATATTCCCCGACAGAAAGAATATTCTACGACCAAACGAATATTCCCCGACAACAATGATTATTTTATAACCACTTGCTTATTTTGAAAAAAATATTCACATTTCACCCATAACTTTAAACTTTTATCAATTTAACCATTTACTGAATAGTAATTATAAGAAAAATTGAATACTTTTATTTCATAAAATTCGGGGTCTTACATGATATGTGTTTATATAGGTTATAAACACTAATGTGGCTATGTGGTAATGTGTCTAGGAGAAGTTTGACTGTAAATTACGATATTATGTGTTGTGAATTATTGTGCTAATTCTGATACCGATATTATTGGTTATAAGTCTTACGAAAGCAGATAAGTATATTGTGTAGCAATAATCAACGCGGAAGGCAAGTTTTCTAACTCAACCTTGAGTTATATTCATTCAATTATTATGATGGTTAATTATTGTTAATTTTACCATATCCAGGGAATTTATTGTTGATTATTCGTAGTTAGTGCATGATTAATAATTCAAATTAAATTACTAATTCAGAGAATATACATTTGTAGAATAACTGTTATTGGATATTCATATTCGTAGAAGATTGAATTGACAGTATAGATAATTCCTGTTTATTGTCAAATTATATGGAGAAATGTCTTAGCTAATTATTTTGATTAGACGAACATTTGTTAGAACTTGATAGGTTCGAGAAGAGAAGAGAATTTAATTATTATTGATAGATCAATGCCAGTTGTATCGGCTAGATCGAAAACTTGATAGGTTTGAGAAGAGAAGAGAAGTGATTAGATATTGAAATACTTGCATTTCGTTTTTAAATCAAAATCTTGATTCTGAGACTGAGAAGAACAACCTTTTATATAAAGGGAACATTTTATTGGTCGTATATTCGGCCTTTGCGCGCGATTAAGTATTATGCATAATATCAGGTATAATAAAGCTGATCACTTGTTATACTTGTAGAGGAGTATGACTTAATCTTTATGGTTATCTGATACTCCTGCGTATGTATCAAAGTAAATCTTTGATAGATACCCGAGAAAGTAGAAATTCTAAGATCTAGTGGGATCACTCAGCATAAATCTGGAAATTATTCCACTTTGTTATTGGGTAGAATTGATTCTTGTTTATTCAATAAAATATCGTAAAAACTTTAAAAGCCTTATACTATTTCATTATCATATTATTGTGTTGCCTAGAATACGAGAAAACTTGTTAGTGATTAACGATTTGTTCAGCTATTTCAAAGTTCCCCGAACTTTGGTGTCATTCTATCAAAATAGATAGTTTATTATTTTGATACTTATACATTTATTGTATATCTTAACTTGCGGGGCAAATTTGTTGCTCACCCTTGCTAAATAAAACTTTTCAGCTAGGGACGAAGTTGCAGAAGATGCTGTGAAGGATAAAGACAAAATGCTGGAGTAGTTATAATAAGCATATTTAATATGTTGCTTGTAAACCCTTTTTATATATCTAAGGGGTCTGTTTGTAATGTAAAGGTTAGCAGACCTGGGAATAATGTATTAACAACATATGTTAATATGATATGTATTACTATTTATAATTAAATGGGTAGTTAACTGTTATATATATTGTGGATCGTGAAACTCGGGGGTCAGGTAATCCGGATTTGGGGATGTCACAATTGGCATACTGCCTTACGAAACGTTATACGACAGAAAGTGTAGAACTCCGCTATATTGGGATGAAGTTGGCGAAAGACAATTACTAGGCCCAAAATTAGTGCAGCAAACAACAAAAATAGTTAAAGTGATCTGAACAAGACTGTTAGTAGCTCAAGATAGGCAGAATAAATACGCCGATCCTCACCGTAAAAATGTTGAGTTTGAATCAGGTAGTTATGTGTTCTTGAAGGTCTCTCCCTGGAAGGGTAATATCAGGTTCGGAAAGAAAGAGAAATTATGCCCAAAATTCGTTGGACCCTTTGAGGTATTGCGAAGAATCGGAGAAGTTGCGTATGAGGTAGCCTTAGCTCTAGCACTCGAGAATGTCCACAACGTCTTCTATGTTTCCGTTTTACGACCCTACAAACCCGATTACAAGCATGTAATTGAATACGAACCCCTACATTTTGAGAAAGATTTATCTTACGAAGAAATTCCCGTTCAGATTGTCGACAGAAAAGAAAAGTTCTCCGAAATAAAGTAATACCTTCTGTTAAGGTAATTTGGAGGAACCACAACGCTGAAGAAGCTACGTGAGAACTCGAAGAGAATATGATAAAGAATTACCCTTATTTATTTACTTAAATTATTGTAAGCGATTTTGGGGATAGAATATTTGTAAAGGGGGGAGAATGTAGTGGGATGAATTGACTGAGTAGTGATTCTGAGGACTGAGTCGTGATTCTGAGGACATAATCCTTTTAAGGGGGGAAAGATGTGACGAACGAGATTTTACAATTTAATTTTTAATATTTATTGAATTAAATAAATATTGTGCGATGATTTAATTATTATATTAAATAATTATTTGATGAAGTTGTGATAGATTAATTTAATTAAATGTGTTATATTTATTAAATTAATGTAGAGAATTTTATTACTCAGATTATGTATTTATGTGAGCGTATTGAATTAAATGAAATATTTAATAAGCATAATGTTATTTTAATTAATTTAATAATTAACTAGAGATTTAATAATTTGACATAATTAATAAATGAGAAAATTAATTATGCGACTATGTTAATTAATAAAAAATTATTATATGTTATTTAAATTAAAGTAAATAAGATATTTGATTTATTGTGTAAATGGGTGGTGTGACATTATTAAACTATAGTATAAAGTATTTATTAATTTAAATGATTTTGAGCCATTTAAGGCTTGCCAAACGAAGACTTACGGGGAGTTGGGAGCAGTTAACCCATAATCGGGTTAACTGACCACACAGCGTTAGTTATTTCATTATATACGTCTTCTTATTCTTTCATTTTTTTCTAAGTCTGGCAAAGAAATTCAGAGAGAAATTGAGAATTCGTTGAGGGAATTGAGAGTTTAATAATTGAAGTAGCATCTGAAAAAGGGTTTCTCTACTAATCTGCAATCTGGGTAATCTCCATATTTAAATTCACGTTGTTTATATTTTCATAAAAATGGCTCTCAAGTTCTGTTAAAATCTCAGTAGTTGGAAAGGGTAACAATGATGTGTGTGTGTGTATAATAATAATAATAATAATAATAATAATAATAATAATAATAATAATAATAATAATAATAATAATAATAATAATAATAATAATGTGACGTCATAACATGTTGTTATTATATTGTATGTTCCATATCATCAGTTTCATAAAAATATATTTCGTATATACTTTCTTCAAAATACAGAGTATAAAATATGGCCATATGGCCTTACGTACCAAATTTAATACGTTAATCATATGTTGTATCATAAATTTACACTTGTATGTAATTATACATGTTCAAACAAGGAAAACAAACTTCAAATGAATGGAATCGGTGTTATAACGAACCTATAGTGTTGATTTTCATGTTTTGTGTTCAAAACTTTCAAAAACATCAAAAACAGTAAATTATATTTGTTGATTCTACAAATTATGTGTTTGAACATGTTAAAATCATGCTAGAAAGGTTAAGTAGTAATTATATGTGTATTATAATATTTGGGTATGTCTAAATTCGTGTAGAAATAATTTAATTAGAGATTTTGGCAATGTTCTGCAATTTTTCGCAAATTACAGAACTGGTACTAGTTCACCGCGCCGCAGCGCCAAAGGCCAAGCCGCAGCGCCACCGCGCCGTAGCACTGAGAACAAGCACAACAGTGGCGCCGCAGCACCACTCTCCAGATTGTCCAGAAATTTATTTTTCTAAAGTGTTCAAGTCCATGAATGTGATAGTAACCTAATCTAATGAACATAAAAATATGTTAGATGTATAATGAGATGTTAAAATAGATTCTTAACATATCAATAATGCATTTAAGTATGGATTGAATTATTGAATGCGTAGTTAGCTTATTATTCGTGAAGTGTAAATTATGTGACAATAAGTGTGATAATATGACTAAGTATAGTCATAACCAAAGTTTAGACAAAAGAATGAACTTGTGATGACTAGTTACATTACAATTAACTGGAATTGTGAATGGAAATGATATGTAGGATTAAATCGAAGAACGTGTGTAATTAGCGTGTAATCTACGCACGAGGTAATTTTCGTAACCCTACTTGCTATTGCTATTTCAAGTTTATAAACTTACATCGAGCAAATTCTCCGTATTATTAATCAAGTTCAATTTGTCATATTAAACATTATTGATCTTTTCAAAGTATGATTCAGTTATACAATACTTATTCTATTGTATACCTCTTGAGATTATTATTCAATTTAAATATCAATTATTGTTGAACCTTGTTAGACTAGCGAACCCTTATTGATTTGACTAGTCCTTAGTTGATGAACGTTATAAATTTTAGAACCCTTGTTGAAATTATCCAAACCAAACTTCCTTTGGTGCGGACTCTAATGTCAAACTGAGATGAACAACCCTATAAAGGGGATTACTTATGCATTAGCGTTAAGATATTGTGCACAGTATGGTACTAAGGGCTGATCCCCCTAAGTGCGAGTAGAAGAGTCCATAGTCTTATGACTGTTAAAGATTTCAAGTATAACCCTTGATAACCTAGGACATAGTTCAAGGTCTTATAACCCTCAGAAATCTTTTGATTCTTGTTATTCATCCTTGATTCAGAAGTTGAGTTTTATTCTAGAAATCTTTGATTCACTCGCATGTTATTATATTGTTATTTCATTGTTATACTTGTGGGCAATTGTGTTCACTCTTGCGTAATAATAACATTGCAGTTAAGAACGAAAGGTCTGACGAACCTTCTACTAGCAAAGGCAAGAGCAAGGTTAACAAGTGATGAAGACTTGTTGTTTTATATGATGATGCATTCCTATTTTAGACTTATGTTAATGTTGTGGAAGACGATTAATTATTTATGTTTTCGCAGTTAAGATTTAGGGTTAGTATGACCTGGGATTGATGTATTTATTTCAGATGATGTAACACTTTAAGAAGAGGATTTATTTCTATCTATTTATGTTTTCAGTTATTATGGGTAGATAGATATATGATGTTTATATAGTGAACACTAAATCATGTGGGAATGGAAGTACCCGAATTTGGGGGTGTCCTTATGAATGCTCTTAATTTAAAGTTTGATAAATTCATAGAATTCTCATGAATTACTTGTTAATTGAGTTGGAAATTGATATCATGATGCTATCTTAGTAGTATGGAGTCAATGTGGTTGTTCAGAGCATGCTGAATTAAATTGGTATATGTATGGGTTTTGAAATTTTGCAGAAGTAGGGCAAAGTCTGGTGTTGTGCCAAGGTGGCGTGGCCACGCCACTTCCGAGTACAAATCCAGCGCGGTCGCACCGTCTGCCAGTCTTGAAATCTAATTTTTTATGTTTTCTAAGTTCCAAGCATATTCGTTTGACTTGAGTATGTATGAAAATAGGTTTAACATATGATCCACGGTATCTTTGCATGACACGAGTTGTTTTAGTTTGCTTAAAGCTTGGTTTAGTAGCATTTTGTTTAAGAAAATTTAGAAGTCTAAAACCAAACTTGATGAACCTTGTGTCTTTTGAGTTCTAACCTTTTTAACATGTGTATGTGGTTTAGTTATGTATATAAATGAGTATGAAATATGGATTCAAAGTTGCTTTGCATGTTTAGTTTGGTTTAACATGAGATTTTAAAGAAAAAAAATTAGAAGTTTGAAAACTAACTTTGTTGAAAACTACCCTACTTGCATTCTGATCTTTTGAGCAATCATAATAGGACACTTTACACCTCTAAGCATGACTAATATATTCACCCATCTAGATAGGCATAGTATAAACTATTCAAGCCTAATTTAAAATGAGTTTTCAAGCGGTGAACTTTACTAACTATGTGTAAATGAGATGTATACATGCGATAATGCGTATTAAATGTTGCTTAGTATCATTATGTGGTTCGATGATTAACATGATTAGCCCTTTATGGAATGGTTTCATTTAACCTTGTCAAAATAGAAAATTTTCCAAATAAAACTATAACATTGAAGTAAAACTTGAAATGGCCATAAAAGAAACCAAACCAAGCCAAAGAGCTCTTAACATATGTATTTGATATGTATCGGTGTCATGATATCCTAAGTAGTAATCAAAGAAAACTCAAACTAAAATTCAGTACTGGTTTTGATAGGGAGCAGCGCGACTGCGCCACTCCCTAGTAATAATGCAACGCGTCCACGCCGCATGCCAATGCAATCTGACTTTTTAAACTTTGGTCTGAACCTTGTAACATGTGTATGATACTACTTTAAGCTATAATATACATGATTAAGATGTGTTTTAAGTATACAAGCACATAATGACTATATAGAACCATGATTTCAAAAGATTTCTACAATGTTTCTAAATAAGATTTCAAAGGCAATGCTAGGTTGATTAAATAACTATGTGATTTGATTATGTGTCGAATATATGACTGAATGTATGAACAAAAGGACATGACTATATATGTGTATGTTAGATAAGTGGGATGGTTGGTGTATATATCAAATATGTGTAACTAATGAATGTGTATATATATATACGTAACTATAATACTTTAGGACATTGAAGTGATGTTACACAATAGAACTGTAATCTACACGAAAGGCAAGTATTCGAACTTTACTCTTTATTGAGCAGGTACCTAAACTTGTACTCTTATTGATCGTACGAGTAAATAATTATTAGAATGATTCTTATGCTATAAAAATTATTGTTCACATTCTTAAGCTTGATTTAAATCACAATTATATTCATAGAATCATGTTGCAAGCTTCTTTGTTTACAACATTATTCTTTAAATTCCGAAGCTATCATTTATCGTTATACTTTTGAGATTATGAACTTATATTATACATGTTCACTCTTCTTGTTATATTACTTGCCGTGCAAATTTGTTACTCATTCTTGCTTCCTTAAACATTTCAATCTTGGGAAAGGGTAAGGCTACGAAGTAGCTTTAGTTCCCTACGCTAGATCAAAGTTTATTATTATTATGTGTTAATAAAACTTATTTAGCGTTTTGTATTAAGTTATGTAATATGTTAGTTATGATTATGAGACTTGGGATGAGATTATTTATGTTATATTAATGTAAATTATTCTATTAATCCGTTGTTTGAGATATTATTATGATTTAGAGTTAGAATGTGAAGCACCATGTTCGAGGTACATGTATCTGAATTTGGGGGCATCACAGACACTTTAACATTTGTCTAGCGGAAACAATTAGCATAAAAATATTCTTAATAGATTTCATGAATAAAAAGAACTTTAAAAGCTTGAACAACTCAATAAAAAAATAGTTCATCTCAAATAGCACATAAGTGCAGATATTGACACATAGCACAATCAACAACTAAATATATTATATAAGCACAAAACATTTACACAAAGATAGAAAACTTGTTCAATTACAATACTTGAGTAAGTTTAGTAAAACTTGCATTTAATACAACACTTTAAATGTGTTGTTTCCCAAAGGCACAATATAGATCTAGAAGTGGGGGTTGAATAGATCTTTAAATTTTTTTTTCTCTTATTTAAAGATTAGTTACCAAATACTTAATATGTTCAATTAATTTTAGCACAATAGAATATTAGTTTAAAAAATTCCCTTAAAGATTTAATGAAATTTCAGTTCTAAATTTAATTCATGTGGATATTAGTCACTTCACATATATAGCAGATATATGACAAAATATAAGAATAAAAAGTAAATGGCATAATATATTTAAATGGTTCGGAGCACAAACAACTCCTAGTCCAATCTTTTACTTCAACAAGTAGGATATCCACTAAGGATGTGGTTACTAAGACAGATCACTAAGATTTATTACAACTGAATCACTTAGGTTCCTTCAAGTCACTTAGTCTCGGAATATGGACACTTAGTCCCACATAACTAAGATCTCTACATGTCACCTAGTCTAGAAAGGTCACTTGGCCACTAAGACTATGTTCTCGACACTGGGAAAAATTTCTTTTTATTTTTATTTTTTGTTTATTTATTTTACGCTTTTCCTATTGTTTCTACCCTTCATATTTTGCTATGTCAATTAATTCATCTAAAGGGTGTGATTTGGGAAAAGACCGACATTAGTAGACTTATTTTACAATTTATTTTTATTATTGGGCCGAATGAGACAGAATCGCCAGTTGGTATGGTTTGCAATGGATGTACCAAGTCATCCGGATTTAAAAGTTTTCGCAATATGGCCTACTATGTTACTCTGTAGCATTGGTCTGAAATCAAGATTCTTAGAATTTGGGGGCTAGCTTAAGCGAGGCGAAGGTGGTATGCACCCCCCCGACTTCCGTGAAAACACAGTTACCACATCTTATTGATTTTCTATGCATAAAGTGTGTGTGTTTGTGTGTGTGTATGTAAGAACCATGAATTTTATGAATAAATATTAATAATGATATTAATAAGAATGTGAATATTTATTTTATATAAATATTTATGTGTCATGAGATGAGTAGCTCAATTAGATGAAATTGAATTTATGATAATTGAGAAAATGTGGGGAAATATGATGAGACCTGTGAAATGCCTTGTGTGGCACGAGAATAGAAATTATGATGGTTTGATTAAATTAAAGAATGAAATAGTTAAAAAGTAAATGATTAATAAATATCATATTATTAATTAATTGTTATTGTGAGTAATAGAATATTAATGAGCAAATAATTAATATAATAAGATTTATATTTATTCAATTAATTATTGTGTGCAAGATATGTAATAATTAATAGTATTATATATATTACCTACATTCAATTAATAAGGAAGTGTAGTGTGACACTTTAATGTGACTA
This sequence comes from Panax notoginseng, assembly GCA_016801055.1. Lineage (NCBI taxonomy): Eukaryota > Viridiplantae > Streptophyta > Magnoliopsida > Apiales > Araliaceae > Panax > Panax notoginseng. The sequence goes on along the minus strand of CM029017.1, from coordinate 79,563,432 downwards.
TATAATATATAAAACTATATAGTAAAATTCAATAAATTGTAAGTTACATAAAGGAGGCTTATGTGACAACATATATGTGTGAGAACATTAAAGATATAATTTATGCAAAATTAAATTACAATAAATCAATGATTTGCAAATTAATAATTATTTCAATAAGTAAGTATAATTGAAATAATAAAGTTTTGTGGAAATAATGGATTGTTAATACCCAACTAATTATATTCCAGCTCCATTTAAATATTATTTGGATTAACTCAATATATATGGATTATATGATTTTGTGTATATGTAACCATAACTAAACCTAGATAATAACATTGAGACATTAAAAATTGAATTTGTGAGTCATTAATAACCCTCATTAATAACGTTGGGGACCAATTGCTAGAGTTGTATAGTTAAATTTCTTGTCCCAAGTTAGTTGTCCCTTTAGCTTTCATTCAGCCACATAGTAGGCTATTGGCCTATCCCTACCTTGCCCAAAATCAGAGTTGCCAATGATGGCGGTGAGAATGGCTGAAGATGTAGCAGGTAAAGCTTTCCACCAACTTCTCATTGTTCAATGGCTTCTTTTACCATCTGTTAGTTCAAACCTTAGGGCAAAGTCCAATGTTTGGTCAATAGCTTGGCTATATATAGTAGTCTTCCCTTCATAATTTCCAGTTGCTAGAATTGCATCAGTTCAATATAGAGAGAGTGAGTGTTGTGAAATTGAAGAGCAATCAGAGGTTGTGAGAGTAAAAGCTAGCAATTTAGCCTTAGGAGGTAATATTACTGTTAAGCATGTTCTTGATTTTAATATTTTCAAATTGTTAGAATTTACATGAATTTCTTATTAATTAGGTTGGAAACTGTTATCGATGTGTTATCTGAGTTTATATACATGTCTAGAAGCATTGTAGTTGTTCTGAGTTGCAGCTAGAAGGATTTAGTAATGCTTGTGTTGAGACTCTGCAGAAGTAGAGCCATTTTTTGACCTTTGACCGAAGTGGCACGACCACGCCACCTCTATAGTACAAAACTGCGCAGCCGCGCAGGCTGCCAGTCTTGGAACAGATTTTATGACGCCCTCAAAATAGATATACATCACCCATTCTGAGTCGCCAAATACATGGTACATAAATCAAATACAAACTTTATTTATACAATACGACAAAACATAGCTGAGAGTTTTAACACGAATATTATCTTCTAGACAATATCCAAACTCAAATGGAGTCCTCATTACAATTATTATCACACTATTTTAAAAAATAGTGAGGACTACTACAGCCACCATCTCGGACCGTCATTCCATTCCCTGACTAGTCCCGGCTACGTTCTCATTTCTTGAAAAGAACAATGAAAGAAAAAGGGTGAGCTCAACTAGCCAGTAAGAAATATTATGACTAAGATAATGCAGAATAAATTATCGTTAGCCTTCAACAATGTTAACCTGATAGAATACAATAAACAGCAAGTTTAACTATATCGGATCAAGCAATCCATTAGAAGAGTTAAGTAGAGCATGATATCTACTATCTTCTATGATTTAAGAGTTTATCATCATTTTTATCGCTGAGACTATGTTCAATAAATAATTCACATCAGTAAATTATCCATGCACTATGCCCAAGGATATTCATTATTATCACATCCATGAATTATCCATGTACTACGAGCCAAGGATATTCATGTTATCACCAATGGTCATGATCATGCTAACAACTGTCCATCAATGCACTACGGGTCAATGAGGACTTTTACCACAATTTTTATAACATTATAGGTCATGATTATACCGAATAATCCTTTGTCATAAGCATACCAATCAACATTCTATCTATGCACTACGGGCCAAAGATGACTTCCATTTCAATATAAGCATGAGGATGATGACAATGATATACGAATTCAATTAAATGAGAGCAAGGATAGATTCTAAAGATTTATAATTTAATTTATCCAGAATTTAATAATATCCAAATTATCAACATGATACTGCTTTGTGGAATAAATTCAAGAATAATATTGTATTAAAAATAATTTGGACAAAAAAAAGAAATCAATTTTTGTCATGAATAGCACCTCGGGTGAATAGTACCTGAGTGAATAGTACCATGTGAATAGTACTTCATGAATAGTACCCCGTGAATAGTAATCTGGCATGAATAGATTAAAAATTTTCAAGAATGTTCAGAATAATATTTTCGTGAAAAGATATTAGATGAAGCGCAAATTTTAAGGATATTCTACTAATTTCACGAAGTGTAGAAGTAATACTTTAACAAAATGAGTGTAGAATTTAGAATTTGAAATGAAATAATATTACTTACATACTTAAAGAGTATGGAAGAAAATATTATTTCTTACGAATATTGAACAAAAATAATATCCCTCACCTTAAAAAGAGAGTACTTCTGACTGGTAGGGCGGGGATATTCTTGAAGAAAACTTATACTATTTTCTACGCTCAAGGCTTCCTTAAACTCTAAATTAGTACGCTCAATATTATAGAAGAAGAATTATCTGATTCTGGTGTGATTTTAAATTCTAAACTAAGCATCCTATTTATAGGAGAGTGGCAGGGCACTATTTGGACGCACAGTGGAAAAGGTTCACAAGCGAATTCACGGGCACAAAATGAAATTTTTTGATTTTACTATGCAAACACTATACAAATACTATGTGTGACGCCCCTAAAATTGGTATACATCACTCATTCTGAGTCGCCAAATATATGGTACATAATTCAAATACAAATTTTATTTATACGACTGTTGAACTGTCGTGCAAAATATGACAACACATAAGCTATGAGTTTTAATACAATATTATCTTATAGACAGTATCCAAACTCAAATTATTACAATGCCATATAAAATACAGCAGCAAATATTTCAAGACTCCAAGGGACACGAGAAGATTTCTGTCCTCCTCATTCTAATAGAGTGAATTTTTTTATGCTTCCAAAGTTGGGTTCTCATCACCCTATTGTTGTTCACCAAAATTAATTATTAAGTGATGTAAAATCTACGACACACCCATCTTAGGTCCTTAATACAATTATATATTGCATGTCATGTAGTTTTATAATGTATTGAGAAACTTCCACATCCTCGGACCATCACATTATTTCCATGTTATCCCCGCTCGACCCAACTACAATCTTAATACCTTAGTAGAAGACTGGATACTACCATAGTGAAGTAGCAGAATACTCTTCTTTTTCCTCTCTATAGTTTTTCTCCCTATAATTGCTCTTGTGAGTCTTAGTGAATTGGTGATAATGAAAGAAGAAATAAGCTTCTATTTATAGGAAAACATAGTTTTGATAATTGCACATTAGGGGCTTGACTTATTATAATTTAGTACCTTCATCTTTGCCTATATTTTTAATTTAATTCTTCAAGTATTATCAATCTTGCATAACCTCCCCTAATAAGTACATGCATGTGAACCAATCGTTCCATGCATGTGAACCAATAGTTATTTTGCATGTAAACTAATATCAATTAACTGCTCATATATCCGATCAATTACCCGTTTGGTCAATTTAACATCCAGAAATCAACTATTATCAAAATAAATATCGATTTTCACTATCACTAATAATCCCAACACAATGAAAATATTTTTATCAACAATTTTGTTTTTGAATTTTCGAAGTTTGACTTTTTTTGAAAAAGTCAACCCTGAATTTTTTTGTGTTTGTAGTCTATTTTTACTAATTTTATTGTCTCTTACTCAAATATCTCGTCCACGTCTCCAAATTTAACTCCAAACTCAAATTCGATAAAACTATTTAATTAGTCTTGACTAACTATTGTCAACGTCGGGATTTTTATTTGTCCTTTTTCATTTCTTGTTCTTTGGTGTTCTCATGTTAGGTGAGATTTGTTTGAAAAAAAATAAGTAAAAAAGGTCCGACATGTATCATGTCGACGATGGACTGTTAAGAGTCGCTAGTTGGTTTTTTATATGGATGTACCAACACAACAGAGAAAAGATTTGCACATTGACCCAGTGATGTGACACTGCTAAACGGGTCTGTGAAATTTAGATGTTTATGCGGAGGGAAGGTGTTCCGACATCCATCTTACCACGGTGACCGTCACTTTTCAAGAAACTGTTATATGAAGGTGTGTGTGTGTGTGTGCGCGTCAATGTGCTGTTATTTGGAAGTAGTACGAGGCCTCGTTCACACCTATATACACATGGTTTGAATTTATGTAAAAATTCAGTTTTAAACAAGATATGTCAGTGATGTTTTATAAAAAGAGATTTTTCAAACCCTTGTACTCAATAGTAATTGAGACCTTTTACACTTCTATTTTTATTAAGTGTTCGGCTTGATTGCTTTTTATTTTCGAGATGCGAAGCATCTTCGAGAAAATAATGTACAAAATGGTGCCGAACTCCTCATGGGCATGAAAACCATCTGAGGAAATCCAGACACCGTGAATAAATTTACAAGCTACTTAAAGTTGAAAATGTCCATCACGGGAACCGAATCTAGATCCAGTAGACTGAATCTGTAATAACATGATTCCTAGGCTTACATGATGCCACAATTGATATGAAAGCAGTAAGTAGGTATATATATAAAAGCTATAAATATATATATACCGACATGATCAGCCACCACGAAGCACCTCTATGGGGGATCAGAAATGTAAATAAAGCTATAAAAGTCATCAACCGCCACGGAGTACCCTCCAGGCGGGACGAAATATAAAGAAAGCTGTAAAAGCAATCAACCGCCACGAAGTAGACTCCAAACGGGACGAAAATGAAATATATATATATATATTAAAGTAGTAAATGCTCCGGATGTAAAATCCAAGCTCATCGAACAAAGTCCGACACACAGTTCATATATATATATATATATATATATATATATGGACTAACATTATCGATTTATACCTTGATTGAGCCTAGACTTATGTCTGTAGAGTTTATTTACTTTCGTATATATATATATATATATATATATATATATATATATATATATATAAATATAAATAACCACGGACCGAAGTCTGGGCAAACACACGCAACACGACTCTCAACGTGAAGAATAGTGTGTGCTAAGATGAAGAGAAAGGCTTCAAAGTGTGTAAGAAAGGTTACAGTGGGCTGCCAAAGAAGACTTGTATAACTTGAAAGTGGATGAACACTCGGCTCTCACTGGTACAATAGTAGCTATATGTGAGCTCACAAGTATTTAAAATGAGAAAGCACTCAGTTTAGGGTGAGTACAGAGAAAATTTGACAGGGCTTCCACGCCTTTTTCTCTTACAAAATGGCCACCCTAAGCCCTCTACTTATAGAGGGGTGAGCCACAGGTGTACCTACGGCTAGTCGCAAATGTTCCTGCGACTGCCAGGGATGCCCCGGGCTCTGCGGGTCTCGCCGTCTCGAAGTACGTATATGCATACAACGTGATATTCACTTAAACTTTTAGAATTACAATTCGGGCATCCGACTAAGGTATGTAAGACCTATTTCAGACCGCCGTTATCAAGAGTTACGCAATGACCTAGGATTAAAGGTTGTACGAAGTCAGGAAGATGGGACCATGCCCTCCGGTCTTTAAGCTTCAAATTCTATCCATTACCATGCGTAATAGTCACTCGAGATTGAACTTCCTTGGTTCTTGTGAGACAATATTGTGTAGAAATATATGTATAAAGTGTTTGAGATGGTACGATGTGGCGTCAAGGTGGCAAGATGATGACTTTGCCCCTCACTGGGGTTATCTCCGATTTGGGCTGATAAAGCAGACGTTGCTCAGGGTTATCCCTGAGATTGGACTACTGTAAGTGTTGAAGGTCCTCAGTATCATCTCTGAGGTGTGCATGTCTTCCCGGTGTTATCTTCGGGTCTTGTACTGAGTGCCTCAGTGTGAGTGCCGAGGTTGAAGCTGATTGCATATATTTGAAACAAGCATTTTTGGGGTTATCTCCGGAACTGCAACTGCACTCCTTGGGGTTATCTCCAAGGTTGGTAACTGCTACTCCTAGTGTTGGGACTGAGACTGAATATCTCAGGGTTATCTCTGAGATGAATCGGTATTCTCTGGTGGAATTTCTGGTATTGGAACTGCATGCCTCGTGTTTATCTCTGAGGTTAGGACTAATACTCCCGGTGTGTGTTTCGGGGTTGAGACTGAAATTTCGATAGTATCCAGACTGGATATGAGCTGTCTTCCAGGGTTATCTCTGAAAGACGGATTTGCCTTCTTGCAATGTCAGTAACAAGTGTGCAGAAAATTTTGAGTGTCTACAGATGCCCCTCTTTATCATATTCATGCAATACAATGGCATGGATAGGATAAAGAATCCTAGACACTTGAAATGCAACAAGATAAACATGATCATGCAAATGTATGATGCATATGGATTGTTTTCTCACATGCTGGGGATGATTGTCGGCTCCTTGTTACTTCTACCGGGGATTGGTAACGATGATAAGCTTGCCAGATTCGACGTGTGATCCAAATCTTTTAGGATGTTAACATTGGGGCGATCACCAAAGTCCTTAATCCTTGATACAGACTTTATTTCGAAGATGTGCCTCTCATGTACGAGAGATCTGTGGAGATAAAGCTTTGTCTGTTTGAGGATGTGTATAACATATCCCATCATCGATCCTCGTAGATGATATTGGCCTTTCTTGGTTTGTATCGCCAGGACATATCAATGCTCTGTTGGATTTACTGCCAACAATATGTGTTATCAGGGCTGCCTGACCTTCGCTGATGTGTGTATCACCGGATAAAAACCCCTATTGGGCAGACTATCAAGGCTGCTTGACCTTCGCTGACGTGTGAATCAATGAATAAACCCTTATTGGGCAGACTATCAAGGATGCTTGACCTTCGCTGACGTGTGAATCAACGGATAAACACGCATTGCAACCCCCGTCGGGGATCTGCTTGATCCTTGATGATGCCCACATCAACGGTTAAAATCATCGGATGGTTTTCGATGTTTCATTGGATTTACTTGCCAACGGTTCCCGTGATGTCAAGGTTGATTAACCTTCCTTGATATGTACATCAACAGATGAACATGCGTTGTAACCCTCGCCGGGGTCATAAACTTGAGACTGTGTGATGCCCCCGCCGGGGTTGTATATTATAGAATTTGTGATGCCCCTACCGGGGTTGTATACTATAGAATGCGTAATGCCCCCACTGAGGATACTTTATGAGAATATGTGATGCCCCCGCCGGGGTTGTGTTTTGAAAATTAGGGCGACGACCTTGAATTAGTGGCATTGGATTTGCATAAGGTATTGTCGAGTGTGACTTATAACATTTGAGATCATCGGTATAGTGTACCTTGTGCTCGGGCGAACACCAATGAGTGATGTGTAGACCCACGGTTCGGTCTGAGAAAATTAGGATTGTAAGCTATTCTACTCAATCGTGTAGCACTTTTATTCTTGATTTGGCCTTTTCAGCTTGTGAAAACTTCGTTGTAACTCAAACTGGACCGAGATGGAGGGGTGGGACCCATATAGGGGTGTCGCAGGTACACTTACAACAGCCGCAGGTGGACATAAGTCATTTTTAAGTTGCGTCACGAAGGAAATTCGAGAGCTCCTCTTTAGATCTGCTGAGTTTAGGCAACTTTCTGCAAATTTTGTCACCTTACAAGTGTTCTACACTATCCTGAAAATGTATGCATGTATTCCTTTATAGTTTTTGTCCGTTGGAAAATGACATATTACATGAAATGCATCTAAACACATAGTAATGAATATGTATGCTCAAATAACTTGATAAAAAATATTCAACATAGTAAATGCTAGTATTAAACCATGCTGAACATAATGATGTGAAAAAATTTGACTTTTGAGAAAGTCAAATTGACACCCTTTTTCTGCTATTTCTTATCCTATTTGAGGACAAATGAGAAAAAGGTAAAAATGCAATGTAATCCTGGTAATTAACCTACCCTTATGGATTGATGACTTTGACTTTTTAATGCATATAGTATGTATATGATTGTGGGTAGGTGTGCTACTGAATGACCACTTAGTCATGCCTATGTGCATGTGGATAATCCTATTTACAAAGGGACTATGGAAAATATTTTCAAAATATAGGCATTGAGTAGTCATGTATTTTAACTCTACTGTAGATGTATGCTAAAGTGATGCATGCATGTAGTCATAAAATGTATTTTGAAAAAAAAGCTATAGGTTAAAATTACTTTTTGAGGTGATTTGGAGACCACTTCTGGTGTACGGAGGAGGGCTTCTGAAGTGCCTCGACCCCGTTATGTTAGACAGTCTCGTCGGCTAGTGGAGGCGGTGATACGTCCAGTCCATATTGATGTGCCAGACATCGAGGACGAGGAGGAAGATATTTCGATTGCGGACCCTGCCCCTGCTGCACATGTTTCCCGTAGGGACCTCCCGAGTATTTAGGTGTCAAACCCAGAGCTTCTGGGTGATTTGAGTCGACATCCCTCGATGTATTTGTACGTTAACGAGGTATCAAGTTAGATCTTAATCTTCCTTCTTTCCTATTGATGAGGAGTAAAGGATTATGACATCAATTTGTGTTTCATGTAGGTTCCCGACTTTACACAGCCTAGAGGGAATTAGTTCAGCATTCACTCCGTGTACGAGGCTCTGTATCCTAACTATAGAGCAATTGTGCACGACTGGGGGTTTGGGGCGCTCTTTTCCATCTTTCCCCACCGTTGTCCTTGGGGTTATCTCAGGACATTATCTGAGCGCTGGTTTCAACAGACTCAGTCTCTCTATTTATTGGACTGTGAGGTGATGATGACACCGATGGATTGGCAGTTTATCACATGTATGGAGTTCGGAGGGGCACAAGTGCCTTGCACGATGGATATTACCCTGACTACCGTCAAATCCTTGCTAAGAGTTTCGACGGAGGCGCTCAATGGCAGGACTGTCCGTACGTGTTCTTTGAGCATAGATGCTATGAGTGGGCTATTAAATGAGCCCATACCAGCTGATGACAGAGTCAGGGATCACATTCTTTAGAGATTGTTCATGATGATCATTAGGGGCTGCTTCATAGTAGATAATTCCTCTACAGTTTCGTTCGCTTTGATAGTGCCACTCGACATGTGGACCGTATAGCAGAATATGATTGGGGTTCCTACACTTTTGCCTATTTCCTTAGGGGCATGCGTATATGCTCGTAGGGCTTGACCGAGGCTTGGTTAGGATTCTACCCATTTCTACTGGTGAGTATTTCTCTTGTAATTTTCCATGTATAGGTTAAGAGTGTTTACTGACAACAGATGTTTGACTTTGTGTTGGCAGTTTTGGACCTATGAGAGGCTTCCATGTTTGCGTCCTGTGAGTGTGTTAGGTTTAGATACCTATCCACGAGGACGACGATGGCATCATTCCATATTGGCGGAGGTCCTTGTAGTTGAGGCTTTTACTCATTACCACATATAGCTGGAGTTGTTGATAGCTAACGTCATCACATAGATTCCCTATCCTGGGGAGCACTTGGCAATGGGATTTGAGGATGGGTACCCGACTGGCATCGAGCATATGATATCCACCCGTTGGGTTCCTCTCTTTACTGATGGAGGATGAGAGCTCTATTTAGAAGAACCTGTTATTAGGAGCACATCAGGAGAGATTCGTATGCCGATTTTGCTTTCTGCCAGGCGTTATTGGCATGTATCGCAGTCACCCGTCATTGATATCCTATTGTTGGGTGTTAACAGTCAGAGGGTCCCTGCACTCAGGAGATATTACAGCATTGGTGGTCCCCTCGTACTATTAGAGCCCAGACCTGTGCCACTCAATTCATGGGGGATATGGTTCCAGGATTCGTGATGATGATGGATTGGCTAGCCTGTGTCCGAGATCTAACTCATTTGACACAGATTCACAGTTTGACCCAGCAACTGGACCGGGCATATTTCTTTATCTGGCACTTGGGCAGAGATCTGGCAGAGGCAAATTCGTTTGATCTTTCCAGCTCAGGTGCTGGCCCCTCAGATGACCCATTTAGCTTTGTCAGTGAAGATCCACCTTTGTATAGGCCTGACATCCTTGTTGATAGAGATCCAATTACTCAGGAGGAGTTACATCAGGTGGACAAGATTGATGATGTAGATATCGACACCATTGTCTTCTTCTGATGTGTATTCTCATTATCTCTTTTGATAGGCCTCTGTTAGCTATTGGGTGGTTGTGCCCCATTCTCGCTATATCTTTTGATAGGCCTCTGTTAGTAGTAGGGCGTTTGTTCCCCATTTCCCTGTATTTTTAGCTGTGCAGAGATGATGTATGTAGATGATGATATACTTAGGAATGTATGTATAATTTTTTATTCCCTATACCATATTGCCATTTATTATATGTAATGCATGTATCATGTTATGCATATATATGTATGTCCACAGATATTCAGCATTGACCCCTGGATGGTCTTATGATACGGCCTACATAGGTGTCTTCTTCGACAGTCAGCCGCATAGATCACACCCCACCATTATTGGTGGCATCTCGCTTGAGATCGTGGCATGATAGTATGTCACCATTAGACAGGATGACTGCAGATCAGCTATTACAGCATACTATGACCCTCTTGATATTTCAGGTTCTCGCAGGATTTGTGGAGGGCGTACTGGATCACTGGGTACCGGAGAGGTAGGTTTTCCAGTTTGGGACCCAGGAGTTGACTTTGACTCTGGAGGATGCACGTTTGACGATGCTACCACTTGACAGACCTTGCGTGCACATGGCTATTGGGGACATGAGTCGACAGTTCATTACCCTCACCGGACTGAGGCATAGGGTTGTGTAGGATGAGATCACATCTGGCCACGTGATATCCCAACATTTTTTGATTGATAGATTTGGCTCTGAGGACAGCTATGCTCGACATTTTGGGGATTTCACCATACCAGAGGACAAGTGGCATTTGGCCAGAGTGGATGCATTCTTGATGTGCATAGTGGCTTATGTGTATATGCCACGATATATGGATGAGTTAGATATCGGTGTTATCATGGCAGTGAGAGCTCTCAAGGAGGGTCGTACCATCATTCCGACAATTGTGGCGGAGATGCTGAGGTCGACCACGTTTTGCAGCACTTACCCTGCAGGGGTATTCACAGGCAGTTCGGTCATGTTGTACGTGTGGTTATGTCACACTTGAGACCGATTGGGACCTTTCGTCGATACGAGTATTGCTTTACCCATGATGTAGCCATGTCCTACTCCTTTCAGCACTCGGAGTGTATAGACGCTATATCTTGGTCGGTATTCTTGATGGAGATCAGTGATCCGTTTGACATCCTGCAATGTACAGGGCTCAGCTCACCTTATAGCTTTATTACTCATGCTCTGGGCATGGACTATCTCCCTCTAGCTGGTTTGAGGGGCATGACTACCTACCACCCACTGGCCATGATGTCGCAGTTTGACCAGTTTCTGGACTTTCATCCTTTTGATGGGGCGCTAGGTCAGCGTTTAGCTTCTCGCCATCTATCAGCAAAGGACCGATCCCGGGTGTATACATGTTGGGATCAGTGTGAGATAGATGCTTTCTCTGTTAGCCATCCGAGCTGTTCGCCAGAGTATTTTATGTGGATGGAGATAGAGACTTTATCGGCCGCGGTAGTATCCACAGTACCGAGTAGTGATTCGGACGATGGAGAGCCCATGGAGGACATTGATTCCCACATTGAGGAGGAGCCATCTACTGGATTAACAACATCTCCTTTATATTCTCCCAGTACTAGAACTGTTATGATCCAGCATTCAGCACAGTACTTTGAGCAGAGTCTTCATCTGATGTCCTTTGAGAGAGATCAGGCTAGAGCCTTGATGTCGACAGCCCTTGATGGGAGAGACCCAGCTCTGTTAGAGAGAGACGAGGCATTAGCTCGTAGAGATATCGTTGTTGTTGAGCGGGATGAGGCTAGATCAGCCAGAGATGTAGTGATAGTTGAGAGGGATAGCGCCATATCTGCCAGGGATGTAGCCGTTACAGATAGTAATACAGTGAGGTCCTTTACCACTAGCATGATTTTAGAGATGAGCACGTACATTGATGAGCATAGAGTCACCATGCAGATGGCTGTAGATCTGTTGGCTCGTGTGGATACCCTTGTACAGAAGACCACAACTTTACCTCCTTCTTCTAAGAGGGATGCCATGTTGGGCTTGATAGCTCACATATACACTGATTTGTAGATGGGCTTGTATTTTCCTGCACAGACTAGCTTAGCCATTTTATCATGTACAGTTTACATTGTGTATATCAAACAACATTATATATAGTAGGGAAATATATTTTTGATCACTTCCCTTTTAGATATGCCTTAATACTTTCTTGATATTTGTTAGTTTCTTTAGGGCTTGTGATCTTGATGTATTTTGAATTCCTCCTTAATGGATGGACATTGAGTTTTCTCTGGACAGTTCAGATTGGATCGTCGATCTGTGTGTATTTCTACCATCTTTGGTGTCTTGGGACTGGTTTCTGTATGGAAATATGGAGAGGAGTGTGGCTTTCCTCTCTAAGATTGACCGCACCACAAATGGTAGCCAGCACTCCTATTTTGGAGGAACCTAGTTAATTCCATCTATTATGGATTGGTATTACTCTTCAAGGTACAACCGCAACTTAGATGGTCGCCGAATCTCCTATTTGAGAGGAGGTTAGGTAATTCCATCCCTTTGGTCTGAAGCCAATGAAATGTAGTGGATTAAAGTTTGATCCCAGTACCATTGACAAGTGTTTGTGTTTTAGTAGGGGGTGAGACCGAACAAAAAATGGCTGCCTACGTATTCCTATTGAAGAGGAGATCAGGTCTGCGTAGTTCAAACCTGGTGTAAGAGGTTCAACGATGTTTGTGGCAGAAAGGGTGTAGGAATGTTTTTGTTATTTTTATTTTTGTAAGGAGAAGGGTGTAGGAATGTTTTTGTTATTTTTGTTTTTGTCAGGAGAAGGGTGTATGAATGTTTTTGTTATTTTTGTTTTATTGCAATCGGGCCATATAAAATGGTTGCCTACGTACTCCCGTGTATCAAGGAGATCAGGTCGGCATAGTTCGCCCCTCAGGAAAAGTTGAAAAGCTTGATCCCATGTGCAGGTCAGACTGCGGGGAAAAAGAAAGTTTGATCCTAAGTTCAGGATAAACTGCAGGGGTGAAAAGTTTGATCCCATGTTTGGGGGGACAAACTGCAAACGTGAAAGGTTCAATCCCTAGTGGGATAACCGAAGTTGTATGAGCGAAGTGAAACTAGGCTGCTGGCTTGAAGAGTATGTTTCCCTAAGGGGAAAAGTGTGGAAAAAGAGTCGTATGTGGTAAAGGGTTAAAGAACCGGAATGACTAGTGATCTGATGATCCAAACACCAGGATATTTGCTTGATGGTAACCTCAGATATAGTACCGTTTTACGGCGTCCCGAGTTGATGAGTTGCGGAAATTCATCGCCGTTCATTTCTTGCAATCTGAGAGCACCTCCTATCAATACTTCCTTGACAACAAACGGGCCTTCTCAGTTAGGGGTGAATTTTCCTTTGGACTAATCTTGGTTGTCAATGATCTTCTTTCAAACCAAGTCATGTTGTATAAACTACTGTAGCCAGACTTTTCTGTTGTAGGACCTGGCGATCCTTTGTTGATATAACTGACCGTGGAAGATAGCTGCAGTTCGCCTTTCGTCTATTAGAGATAATTGGTGATACTTGTCTTGTACCCATTGGTCTTCATCTAGCTGAGTGTCTATCAACACTCTGAGGGATTCCATTTTAACTTCTATGGGGAGCACTGCTTCCATCCCATAGGTTAATGCGTAGGGGTTTGCCCCAATAGAAGTGCGCATTGATGTTCTGTTGGCTAACAGAGTAAGAGGCAATAAGTCAGACCATCCTTTGTGGTTGGCGGACATCTTTTGCATGATCTTCTTGATGTTTTTGTTAGCCGCTTCAATAGCACCATTCATCTTTGGATGGTAGATGACGGAGTTGAGGTGTTTGATGTGGAATTTACTGCATAACTCCTCCATCATTCTGTTGTTGAGGTTCTTAGCATTATTAGCATTATCTGATACAATTACCTCTGGTTGTCCAAATCAACAAATGACATTGTTTCTAATGAAAACAATGATGACTTCTTTCGTAATCCTGGGTAAGGAGTCTACTTCTACCCATTTGGTGAAGTAGTCAATCATGGTGAAGATAAAGCGATGTCCATTATTGGCTTTAGGCTCGACGGGTCCGATCACGTTCATTCTCCACATTGAAAAGAACCAAGGCAAACTCATATTGCGGAGCTCCGTCGGAGGGGCGTGGATGGCATTTCCATGAATTTGGCATTGATAGCACCTCTTGACGTGATCATCACAGTCAGCTTTGAGGGAGAGCCAGCAATGCCTTATCCGGAGGATCTTCTTAACAAGTAGGTGTCCGCTCATGTGTGGGCCACATACTCCACCATGGATCTCATCCATGAGCCTCTGAGCTTGGTCCTTGTCCAGACATCTGACGAGACCTAGTCCTGCATCTCTTTTATAGAGTGCAACTCCTCTCAGGTAGAATTTCATAGCAAGTAGATGGATCTGCCTTTTCTCAGTCGGGCTCGCCTCAGCGGGTGTAGATCCATCTCGTAGGTACTCCTTGATATGATGATACCAAGGATACTGGATGGGAGGTAGCTCATCCTATACTTCTCCAACGTAGTTCCCATAGGCTGGTGCCTTGTACAGGGCAAATGTGATGCTTGGCATGTGTTCCTTGTCAGGCATGTGAATCAAGGAGGCCAAAGTTACTAACGCGTCTGCAAAGTCATTCCTATTACGAGGAATGTGTAGAAAAGAGATTTCTTCGAACTCCAAAGCCATCTATAAAACTTGTCGATGGTAAGGCAACAAATGTAGTTCTTTGGTTTAATAGATTCCCGTGGATTGTCTAATTACCGACTCCGAATCTCCAAAGACAGTTAATCGCCTGATGCCCATTTAACGGGTAAGTTTTAGCCCTATGATACAGCCTTCATACTCAGCTGTGTTGTTGGTGCTGACAAATTACAATTTGACGGCGACGGGATACTGCTCCCCCGTACCGGATACTAGAACTGCTCCAGCTCCAGAACCTTCCATATTAACAGCTCCATCGAAATACATTTTCCATGTATGGCATGTATCATACTGATGGTGTCGCTGAACTGTCATTACCCCTTCATCGGGGAAGTATGTTTCCAAGGGTTTGAAATCCCCTAAAGGTGCAGCAGCCAGTTGATCCGTAATTCCTTGACCTTTTATGGACTTTTGCGTCACGTAGACGATGTCAAATTGTTGTAGGATCAACTGTAAGAGCCCACCTTTTATGAATAAAGAATAATTTTCTCGAAATATATTTTTGAATATTATGGTGTGGATTTGATATAATGTTATAGTTATGGGTAATATTTATAAATTTTGCAAAGTAAGCAAGTGGTTATATAATATTTGATTGGTCGGGGAATATTCGTTTTAACAGAGAATATTCGTACTACGACACAAGCATTGGTGGACCCCACAACGAAAGTATTGTCGTAGTTAGGAAACGACAGAATTATCTTTTTATAAAAATAACGGCGGAGGTGTTACCGTTAAAACTGTTGAACTACCAGGTAGTAAAAGTACAGTAATACGTGTGGTTGTATAGTAGCGCACGATATTGATTATTGATGCTTACGTGAGAAGTCACTCAATTATACTCAATTATTGCTACAGTAATTGCTGCATCATATCTCTCATATTGTTGATTCAATTATTGTCACAGTATCATCTGCATAATATTATATATTATTAAATCAATAATTGAGACGGAAAAGTTATTCATATTATTATTTGTAATATTGACAATGTCTAGAAGTTCTGTCAAGGAGAGGTTTGGTCACCTAATTGCTCGCCAATAAGGAGAAATCCTTATCGAAAAGCCCCTTCTCTCCTGGGAACGATCTGGTTGTTAAATATTATGAATTATAATATTAATTATGAATAAGTTTGTGTTGATTAAAGATGAAATTGATAGTTCTATTATGTGAGAATTATTAATGTTAGTAGAAATCGATATTTATTTCGATAATAATTGATGTCTGGAGGTTATATTGACCAATCGGGTATTCGGGAAACTTTTCTTGTCAGAGTACTATTCACGGGTTACTATTCACAGATGACTATTCACCCGGTTACTATTTACTCTAGTATTGTTCACTCGAGTATTTGAGACACTTTTCGTGTTGGGGTACTATTCATGAGATACTATTCCCGAAGTACTATTCACGGGATACTATTCACCTAAAAAATATATTTCTTTTCGGTCCAAATCATTTTTGAGTACAATATTAATCCATGGGGTGATGTGATAATTTTTCAGACCGTTGGTTGAAGTTATAATAGTAAATCAATATGGATCGTTGGTTAAAGATATAATAGTAAATCAATATGGACCGCTGGTGGAAAGTTTTAATAGTAAATCATTATGGACAGTTGCTTTAAGTTTTTAATAGTAAATCAATATGGACAGTCCGTTTAAAAGTATATCAATATGGACCCTTCATGAATTAGTTACTATTCAGCCCATTCTCCTATAAATAGAAGCTCATTCCTTCATTATTTCTTACGAATTCACTGAAACTCTAGAGAGAGAAATTATAGAGAGAAAGAAGAAAAGTATTCTGCTACTTCACTACTCCAGTATTTAGTTTTTCTAAGGTAAGGGATATTATTTGTTGTACTCGTAAGGGGTATTATTCTTTCGTATTCATGAAGATAGTTATTTTCTTTCGATTCTCGTAAGGGTTGTTATTCCATTCCTTATTATTATGTTGGAATAACCTGTTTATGCGAAGTACCGCATACATGGTGAAATTTTTCTATTATTCCATTCCTTATTATTCTGTTGGAATAACCTGTCTGCGCGGTCTATCGCATGCCTGGTGAATTCTGTTGTTATTCCATTCTTTATTATTCTGTTAGAATACCCTGTCTGTGCGGATTACACATGACCTGGTTCTATTCTTTATTAATCTGTTGGAATATCATGTATGTGCGGATTACACATGACCTGGTTCCATTCTTTATTATTCTGTTGGAATAACCTGTCTGTGTGGTCTATTGCATGCATGGTGAATTCTTCTGTTATTCCATTCTTTATTATTCTGCTAGAATAACCTGTCTATGTGGATTACCACAGGCATGATGAATGATCATTCGTATTCATTCCTTATTAAATTGTGGAAATGATCTGTCTACGTGGATTACCGCATGGTGGACGAAAATCCATTTGCAGTTTCATATATTCTATTATACTCAGTTGGTTAAAGCTTTGACTTCTATACTCCATGAAATTAGTGGAATATCCTTGATATTTGCGCTTCATCCAGTATCTTTTCATGGAAATATTCTACTAAGCATTCTTGAATTTTACTCTACAAAGCAGTATCATGTTGACAATTTGGACGTTATTAGTTCATAGATAAATTAATTTATAAATCTTTAAAATTTATTCTTAAACTTGTTTTATTGAATTATTATGTCGTTGTCATCATCCTCATGCTTATATTGTGATGAAAGTCATCTTTGGCTTACGTGCATAGATGGACTTGGTATGATTATGACCAGGGATTATTCGGTATAATCATGACCGTAATGTGACGAATGATGTGGTAAAAGTCCTCATTAGCCTGTACTTCATTGGTGGACAGTTGTTGGTATGATTATGACCAGGGATTATTCGGTATAGTCATGACCATTGATGATTACATGAATATCCTTGGTCATGGAGCAGGGATGATTCGATTTTATTTATTAAGACGAGTCTCAACGATAAAGTTGATGAAAAACTTTTTAAATCATAGAAGATAGTAGATTTTATACTTTACCTGACTCTTCTAATGGATTGCTTGTTCCGCTACAGTTAAACTTGTTGTCTATTATATTCTATCAGTTTAACATTGTCGAAGGCTAATGATAATTTATTCTGCATTATCTTAGTCATAATATTTCTTACTAGGCTAGTTGAGCTCACCTTTTCTTTCACTGTTCTCTTTAGGAAATGAGAACATAGCCGGGACTAGTCGGGAAACAGAGTGATAGTCCTAGATGGTGCAATAGTAGTCCTCACTATTCTGTAAAATAGTGTGATAATAAATGTAATGAGGACTCCATTGAGTGTAGATATTGTCTAGATAACAATATTTGTATTAAAACTCACAGCCTATGTTTTGTCGTATTTTACACGACTGTTGTATAATTAGTTTGTATTTGTATTCAGTACCTTGTATCTGGCGACCCAAGATGTGTGATGTACACCTATTTTGGGGGAGTCACAATTGGTATCAAAGCTTAGGGATATGATCCCTGGCTGAGATGTGAGACAAGAACTAGGAGGGGAGAAACGGAGAATTCCTTCGCTAGTATATCCTACCTAAATTTATTTGGTATTTAATTGGTCGGTCAGAGTATAGGGATAATATGTGATATGTTAATTAAGCCTTGTTTTGTGGCAGTATTGGAAAATGGCATCCGAAAATGTTAAGATAAGCAATGAAGCACATGAGATCGTGGAGTCACCACAAATTAATACCCAGGATAATGTGCAACAAGAAGACAATAATCCTCAGGTAAACAATAACACCGATGAAATGATGAACGATGGGATGTTCAGAGGCTTTATGCAATTCATGCAACATCAGGCGAGAGAGACTCCTGTCCAAAATGTAGGTGGAAGCACTGGAAACTCTCGGATGGTCACCACTAAATAGTTCAAAGAGCTTGGACCACCTGAGTTTATTGTAGAGCCAAAACCACTTAAGGCGGAGACGTGGATAAAGCATATCACCAAGTTATTTGATGTCTTGGGATGCTCTGAGGAGCAAAAGGTTTCCTTTGCCACCTTTATGTTGCAAGGAAAAGCAGATTACTGGTGGAAATCGGTAAAGCGTACCCAGCCTACCTCACTCAAAATGTCTTGGAAGAAGTTCCAAGAACTTTTCAACGATAAGTACTTTCCCGAAAGTATTCGTCACATGAAAGAGGTTGAGTTCATCAAGCTAGACCAGAATAATATGACTGTGTCGCAGTACGAAGCTAAGTTTGCCGAGTTATCCCGGTTTGCGTCCCACTTGGTTGATAATGAGGAGAAAATGACGCGAATGTTTTTAAGAGGTTTAAAACTGGAGATACGTCAATATCTTGTTTCTCATAGACTGTGTTTGTATTCAGATGTTGTGAATAGTACTTAGTTATTGGAGCGCGATAACGAGTCAATGCAACCAAGAGAAAGTAGCCGGCAAAATAAAAATACCAGTGGTAACAGTCATCGAAGCGGTGACAACAAACGTGGAGGGAATCAACATGCCAGAAATGGTAATCACTTCGGTGGAAATCATGGCCATGACAATAAGAGTGGACATTTCAAGAAGAGGAGATTCAACAATGATGGAAAGACGTCAGCACCAGCACCTGTTGTTAAGGAAGGAGAACGACCGCGCGGTCGTATGTTTCAAATGCTGAGGGGAGGGACATATCAGTCCAAACTGCGTGATGCAGTCCAAAGCATGTTACAATTATGGAAAAGAAGGTCACCTAGCCCGATTTTGTCGTGCACCAAAGTCAAGTCCAGCTGGGACGGTGGCACCAAAGGCGAATACGGACAAAACAAAGTCGGTAGTTTCAGGAAGAGCTTTTTTTGTGACTTCTCAAAAAAGCGAGTGACCCAAACGAAGTTAGCACGGGTTAGTTAATTATAAATTCTTGCAAAGTTTATACCTTATTAGATATCGGTTCTACCCATTATTTTATCTCTCTTGCTTGTGCCCAACATTTAAATTTGACTCCGGAGAAATTGGACTTTGACTTATCGGTTGAAACTCCATTGGGAGAAACCTTCATTACATCTACGATTTATAAGTCTTGTTTGATTCAAATCGGTAACTACACGTTACCTATCAATCTTTTTTCTTTAAAAATACTTGCATTTGATGTGATTTTAGGGATTGATTGGTTAACTACTCATCATGATAAAATTGATTATTTTCATAAGGTTGTTAGCTTTCATATTCCTAACCAACCTATTATGCGAATTCAAGCAACCTAACCACTAAAATCAATCACTATCATATCAAGCCATAAAGCTATTCGTTTATTAAAAAATGGATGTCAAGCTTTCTTAGCTCATGTCACGGATTTAAATAAAAATACGTCAGATTTGAATGATATTTTTATTGTTAATAAATTTCCTTACGTATTCTTGAAGACTTCTTAGCCTACCCCTAGAGCGTGAAATCGAATTTTGTATTGACCCCAGTACAAAACCCATTTCTAAAACCCTCAAATATTTTCTTCACCCAAAACAAATGTATAATGCGCCAAAGACGTTGGCTCGAGCTGTTGAAGATTATGATCGTACCATTCAATATCATCATTGGAAAAGCGAACGTGGTAGCTGACGCGATGAGTAGAAAATCATATGTGTTTACGAGTGTGATGTTGTTAACACAAAAAACCCATTTCGTATAACTTACAAATGATAAAGATAGAGTTACAGACTTTAGGGACCCACGTGAAGATAACGAATATACGAGTAGAATCGACTTTAATCGATAAAGTTAAAGCTGCTCAAGCTACAGACCTGGAGCTGATGCGTATGAGGAAAAAAGTGCAAGAAGGTGCTATTCCAGAAGCAAGAATCGATGAAGAAGGAATACTTGGAGTCAACTCCAGAATTTGTTTACCTAACGATTCTGACTTGAAGTATAAAATTATGATGGAGGCGCACAACACACCGTTTGCAATCCATCCTGGGAGTACCAAAATGTATCGTGATCTTTGACATACATTTTGGTGGAGCAATGTGAAGAGAGAGATAACGAGATTTATCTCAAGGTGTCTAACTTGTCAACGAGTCAAGGCGAAGCATCAAGTGCCAAAAGGTCCATTTCAACCACTTGAAATTCCAGAATGGAAGTGGGAGCACATTACCATGGATTTCGTTACTGGTATTCCCAAGGTTTCTCAAGGCATAGATGCGATTTGGGTCATTGTTGATAGATTGACCAAGTCTGCTCATTTCTTACCGATACGAGAAACTTATACACTTGAACGTCTTGCTAGTATGTACATAAATGAGATTGTAAGATTGTATGGTATGCCAGTATCCATAACCAAGATTCACTTCAAGATTTTGGGTTAGTTTGTAAAAAGCTATTGGCATGGATTTACGATTTAGTTCGGCATATCATCCTCAAACGGACAGGCAGTCGGAAAGAACTATTCAAACTCTTGAAGATTTATTAAGACTTTGTGTTATTGACTTCAAGGGAAGTTGGGACAAGTTCTTACCATTAGTGGAGTTTTCCTACAACAATAGTTATCAAGCAAGTATTGGCATGACTCCATTTGAGGCGTTGTATGGAAGAAAGTGTCGTTCTCTAGTATACTGGGATGAGGTGGGTGAAGCAACGTTTTGGGACCGGAGTTGGTACGTATGAATATGGAAAAGATTTAAACGATCTGACAACGTATAAAAACCTCACAAGATCGACAAAAGAGTTATGCTGATCTTCATCAAAAAGACCTGAAATTCAATATTGGAGATCATGTGTTGTTACGTGTTGCTCCATGGAAAGGAGTTACGAGATTTGGAAAGAGAGGAAAGCTCAATCCTCGATTTAATTGGCCCATTTGAAATCCTCAATCGAGTAGGAACTGTGGCCTATAGACTCGTTTTACCGCCAAGTATGTCGCATGTTTATAACATTTTTCACGTATCGATGTTACATAAATATGTGGACGACCTGAACCACATTATTGAATTAAAACTAGACGAGATAGTAGAAGATTTAACGTATGAGGAGATACATGTTAAAATCTTGGATAAGAAGGATCATATTCAACAATCAAAGGTTATACCCCAAGAGTTAGAATCTAAAATGAAGTCAAGGTATCCTCATCTCTTCGACATACCAGGTATGTACCCTAATTTTGAGGATGAAATTTCCTAAGAAGGGGAGGTTGTAAGACCCCAACTTTAATGAATAAAGAATAATTTTCTCGAAATATATTTTTGAATATTATGGTGTGGATTTGATATAATGTTATAGTTGTGGGTAGTATTTATAAATTTTGCAAAGTAAGCAAGTGGTTATATAATATTCGATTGGTCGGGCAATATTCCTTTTAACAGAGAATATTCGTACGACCGCACAATCATTGGTGGACCCCACAACGAAAGTATTGTCGTAGTTAGAAAACGACAGAATTATCTTTTTATAAAAATAATGGCGGAGGTGTTACCGTTAAAACTGTTGAACTACCCGATAGTAAAAATACAGTAATACGCGTGGTTGCATAGTAGCACACGGTATTAATTATTGATGCTTACGTGAGAAGTCACTCAGTTATACTCAATTATTGCTACAGTAATTGCTGCATCATATCTCTCATATTATTGATTTAATTATTGTCACAGTATCATCTACATAATATGATATATTATTAAATCAATAATTGAGACAGTAAAGTTATTCGTATTATTATTTGCAATATTGACAATGTCTAGAAGTTCTGTCAATGAGAGATTTGGTAACCTAATTGCGCGCTAATAAGGAGAAATCCTTATCGGAAAGCCCCCTCTTTCCTGGGAACGGCCTAGTTGTTAAATATTGTGAATTATAATATTATTGATGAATAAGTTCGTGTTGATTAAAGATGAAATTGATAGTTCCATTATGTGGGAATTATTAGTGTTAGTAAAAATCGATATTTATTTCGATAATAATTGATGTCTGGAGGTTATATTGACCAATCGGGTATTCGGGGCACTTTTCATGTCAGATTACTATTCACAGGTTAGTATTCACCCGGTTACTATTCACTCTAGTATTGTTCACTCGGGTATTTGAGACACTTTTTGTGTCGGGATACTATTCATGGGGTACTATTCCTAAAGTACTATTCACTGGATACTATTCACCCAAAAAATATATTTATTTTCGGTCCAAATCGTTTTTCAGTACAATATTAATCCATGGGGATATGTGATAATTTTTCAGATCGTTGGTTGAAGTGATAATAGTAAATCAATATGGATCGTTGGTTGAAGATATAATAATAAATCAATATGGTCCGCTGGTGGAAAGTTTTAATAGTAAATCTGTATGGACCGTTGCTTTAAGTTTTAATAGTAAATCAATATGGACCGTCCGTTTAAAAGTAAATCAATCTGGACCGTTCATGAATTAGTTACTATTCAGTCCATTCTCCTATAAATAGAAGCTCATTCCTTCATTATTTCTTAAGAATTCACTGAAACTCTAGAGAGAGAAACTATTGAGAGAAAGAAGAAAAATATTCTGCTACTTCACTACTCTAGTATTCAGTTTTTCTAAGGTAAGGGATATTATTTGTTGTACTCGTAAGGGGTATTATTATTCTTTCGTATTCATGAAAGAGTTATTTTCTTTCGATACTCGTAAAGGTTGTTATTCCATTCTTTATTATTATGTTGGAATAATCTGTTTATACGAAGTACCGCATACGTGGTGAAATTCTTCTGTTATTCCATTCTTTATTATTCTGTTGGAATAACCTGTCTGTGCGGTCTATCGCATACCTGGTGAATTCTGTTGTTATTGCGTTCTTTATTATTCTGTTGGAATATCCTGTCTGTGCGGATTACGCATAACCTGGTTCCATTCTTTATTGGGCAAAAGTACAAAAAAGCCCCTGATGTTTACACGGATGTTCCACTTCCACCCTAAACTAATTTTTTTTTCAAAATTACCCTCAACGTTTCAAAAGGCAGGTCACCCATGCCCCTACCGTTAACAGAAGACAAACGGGGTTAAAATGTGTTGACGTGGTAGACTTAAATATAAAACATATTCTAAATAAAACAATATATATCATTTAATCAAGACAAAAAATACTAAAATTCAAAATAAAAAAAGCATAACATATTTACATCATTTAATCAAAATAATAAAATTCAAATTATTTTGTTAACTAATCAAAACAACTAATTAAATAAAATAAGTTGTATAGCATATTTACATCATTTAATCAAAATACTAAAATTCAAAATATAACATATTTACATCACATACTAATTAAAAAAATACCAAAATACTAAAAAAATCAAATTAAAAAAATACTAAAATACTAAAATTTAAATTATTTTGTTAATTAATCAAAACAACAAAAATTAAAATTACATCATTAAAATACTAATATCATAAAACTAAATACTAATTGATATAATAATTTTAAAATAATATTAAAAATATTAAAATAATATTAAGTGCATTTAATAATTAACTAAAATTATTAAGTTTGCTTATAAAAATTAATTTATATGTAAAAAATAAGTCATTGTTAAATAAAGGAATATTAGTCACTGCAGAACATGCTGTTAATAAAAAGTGAGATAAATAAATGTTTGATTTGCGTGTCTAGTTAAAGTGCTAAAGTGAATAATAAAGTTACTAATGTGTAGATCACTTAATAAAGTGAGATATAAATAAAATACTAAAATCATAATGATTTTAGAAATCATATTTTTAAAATATTAAAAATATTATTTAGTATTATGATTTTAATAATTTAAAAATTTTATATCACTTAGTATTTAGTATTATGATTTTAGTATTTTAATGATGTAATTTGAATTTTTGTTGTTTTGATTAATTAACAAAATAATTTGAATTTTAGTATTTTAGTATTTTTTTAATTTGATTTTTTTAGTATTTTAGTATTTTTTTAATTAGTATTTTAATATTTTTTAATTAGTATTTCATGTAAATATGTTATGTTTTGAATTTTAGTATTTTGATTAAACGATGTAAATATGTTATACAACTTATTTTATTTAATTAGTTGTTTTGATTAGTTAACAAAATAATTTGAATTTTATTATTTTGATTAAATGATGTAAATATGTTATGCTTTTTTTATTTTGAATTTTAGTATTTTTTGTTTTGATTAAATGATATATATTGTTTTATTTAGAATATGTTTTATATTTAAGCCTGCCACGTCATCACATTTTTATCCCGTTTGTCTTCTTTTAACGGCAGGGGCACGAGTGACCTGCCTTTTGAAACGTTAAGGGTACTTTTAGAAAAAAAATTAGTTTAGGGTGGAAGTGGGACATCCGTGTAAACATCAGGTTTTTTTACACCTTTGCCCATTCTTTATTATTCTGTTGGAATATCCTGTCTGTGCGGATTACGCATGACCTAGTTCCATTCTTTATTATTCTGTTGGAATAACTTGTCTGTGCGGTCTATCCCATGCATGGTGAATTTTTCTATTATTCCATTCTTTATTATTCTGTTGGAATAACCTGTCTATGTGGATTACCACATGCATGGTGAATGATCCTTCGTATTCATTCCTTATTAAATTGTGGAAATGATCTGCCTACGTGGATTACCGCATGGCGGACGAAAATTCATTTGCAGTTTCATATATTCTATTATACTTAGTTGGTTAAAGCTTTGGCTTCAATACTCCATGAAATTAGTGGCATATCCTTGATATTTGCGCTTCATCTAGTATCTTTTCATAGAAATATTCTTCTGAGCATTCTTGAATTTTAATCTACAAAGCAGTATCATGTTGACAATTTGGACGTTATTAGTTCATGGATAAATTAATTTATAAATCTTTAAAATTTATTCTTGAACTTGTTTTATTGAATTATTATGTCATTGTCATCATCCACGTGCTTATATTGTGATAAAAGTCATCTTTGACTTAAGTGCATAGATGGACTTAGTATGATTATGACCAGGGATTATTCGGTATAATC
This sequence comes from Panax notoginseng, assembly GCA_016801055.1. Lineage (NCBI taxonomy): Eukaryota > Viridiplantae > Streptophyta > Magnoliopsida > Apiales > Araliaceae > Panax > Panax notoginseng. The sequence goes on along the minus strand of CM029017.1, from coordinate 79,537,616 downwards.
ATGACCGTAATGTGATGAATGATGTGGTAAAAGTCCTCATTGGCATGTAGTTCATTGGTGGACAGTTATTGGTATGATTATGACCAGGGATTATTCGGTATAGTCATGACCATTGATGATTACATGAATATCCTTGGCCGTGGAGCAGGGATGATTCGATTTTATTTATTAAGCTGAGTCTCAGCGATAAAGTTGATGAAAAACTTTTTAAATCATAGAAGATACTAGATTTTATAATTTACTTGACTCTTCTAATGGATTGCTTGTTCCGCTGCAGTTAAACTTGTTGTATATTATATTCTATCAGTTTAACATTGTCGAAGGCTAATGATAATTTATTTTGCATTATCTTAGTCATAATATTTCTTACTAGGCTAGTTGAGCTCACCCTTTCTTTCACTGTTCTCTTCAGGAAATGAGAACGTTGCCGAGACTAGTCGGGGAATAGAGTGATAGTCCTAGATGGTGCATTAGTAGTCCTCACTATTCTGTAAAATAGTGTGATAATAGATGTAATGAGGACTCCATTGAGTGTAGATATTGTCTAGGTAATAATATTTGTATTAAAACTCACAGCTTATGTTTTGTCGTATTTTACACGACTGTTGTATAATTAGTTTGTATTTGTATTTAGTGCCTTGTATCTGGCGACCCAAGATGGGTGATGTACACCTATTTTGGGGGCGTCACATCAACTGCCATTTTTATAGTTGGCAATTTAACATAGGTTTATTGAACACGTACTTGAGAGGATCCACGCGGGATATGAGATGGGTTGTGTAACCATGGAGGTAATGTTGTAACCTCATGGAAGCCCATGCTAAAGCACAACAAGTCTTCTTAATCAGAGTGTACTTGTGTTCACTGATGCTAAATCTTTTGTTGAGGTAATAGATAGCTCGTTCTTGGCCTCTGTCGTCTTTTTGTCCCAGCATACAACCCATGGCATTGTCACTTATGGGCAGGTACATGAATAGTACAACATCATCCCTAGGTGGTACCAAAATGGAGCTTCGACTAGCTGCTCTATGATTGTAAGAAAGGCCTTTTGGCACTCATCATTCCATTTCATGGAGGAGTTCTTCCTTAACCGCTTGAAGATATGCTCACAGGTTACTCTGAGTTGAGAAATGAACCTGCTAATGAAGTTGATTCTTCCCAAAAATCCCCGTATTTCCTTCTCTGTATGAGGAATGGGCATTTCCATAATGGCCTGGATTTTGGTGGGATCCAGCTCAATCCCTTTGTGGCTGACTAGGAATCCTAGCAACTTACCTGATTAAATGCCAAAGGCGCACTTGGCTGGATTCAACTTCAAGTTGTACATACGCAACATATTGAAGAGCTTTTTGAGATGGTCTAGGTGGTCTTCCTTCTTCTGGGATTTGACAATGATGTCATCCACATAGATCTCTATCTCTTTGTGCATTAAGTTATGAAAAAGAGCCATCATAGCTCGCTGATAGGTAGCTCCGACATTGATGAGGCCGAATGACAACCGTCTATAGCAAAAGGTTCCCCAAGACGTGATGAATGCTATTTTCTCACGATCCTCCTTAGCAACCATAATTTGATGGTACCCCGTAAAGCAATCTGTAAAGGATTACATGCTATATTGAGCAGTATTGTCAATGAGAATGTGGATAAATGGCTCGGGAAAGCTATCTTTAAGGCAAGCTTTGTTCAGATCCTGGTAATCCACGCAAACTCGTACCTTTCCTCCAGGTTTAGGTACGGGAACTATGTTGGATATCTACTCAGGATATGTAGACACCACGATAATACCAGCTTGAAATTGTTTCATAATTTCTTCTTTAACCTTTAAACTCCACTCAGGTTTCAATCGCCTGAGCTTCTGTTTGACTGGTTTGAATCCCTCTTTAATGGGAAGGCGATGAAGAACAATCTCAGTGGACAAATCCACCATGTCTTCATGAGACCATGCAAAAACATCCTGGAATTGGGTTAGTAGCGTAACCATGTCATTCCTTTGGTTCGGGGTAAGGTCCGAACCAATCTGGATTAATTTAGGGATTTCTAAGGTTTCGAGATTGAAGGAAGTGGTTTGATCAATGTTGGGTTTAGGTCTGTCTTCGACCCATTCTTTGATCTCCGGAGGCACTTCAATGTCCTCTAGTATTTCCATCAAGTCTGAGTCCAACTTTTCATCAAAGTTACAATCCTTGTGGAGAAGAGGCATCTTATCACCAAGTATAGGCACATCTAAGTTTAAAGTCCTAAAACGAAATATGCTTTCACTTAGTATATATGAAATTGTTTAATCGTACAAAGTGTTAGGATGTACTAACAAAACAACTGCTAATACTGTATAGAAAAGTAAGCAGTTATGATATCTACAGGGCAGAAAGAGATCCTGCTCGTTTTACCCTCATCGACCAATGCAAGGAGTGCTGCTCCAATTGTCGAGGGCAAAGTCCTGATGGACTGCAGTGATGGAGGGGCTGCCATCGTCCTCCTTTTCCCGAATGATGACCATTATGTTTGGGCAATCATCGTCTGGGGAGTATCTGTTTGTATGTTCGTCATGGACAATAATGCGTATGCCTGACATCATTCTGACGACGTCTTGTTTAATTCTTCATTCCTCTTCTTCCACTTTGGGATCTGGAATGAAGACTTCTTTCTCCTTTACCGGTATTGGCTTGCGGAATAACATAGCTATTACGTTAACTGACACCTTTACCGGAGGTTGTACTGGCTCAGGATTTGCAGGTGAAGATAATCGCCGTGTGGCTGAAGCTGTAGGAATCTGTTTATGCTTATGAGGATTCTTGTGACTAGAACTGGAAGAATAGTCTAGTCCGGCTGTCCAAGTTTGACTAGAAACATGAATTAGGTTCTTAATACCCTAATGATCTTTACCCAACCATTGTCCCAGCTTATGACCCAATGACATCATCTCTTGAGTAGCCGACATTACTTTGGCAGAAAACTTAGGTACGGGAAATGGCGTTCCAATAGCATAGTATTGAGTGTTGCTAACATCCAAGGCATGAAAACTGACCGGCTCAACATCTGAATTGACGTTGATGAATGGTATGTCACCATGTTGAGGACATTCTGGTTTAGCGTTAACTGTGACTAGGCTATTGTTGATAATGTATTTAAGTTGCTGATGAAGAGTGGAGGGGACGACCCCAGCCATATGAATCCACAGTCTTCCTAAGAGCAGGTTGTATCCTGAATCTATCTTGAGTACGTGAAAAGATACTCAGAATGTATGGGGACCAATCTCGATTGGTAGATCAATCTCTCCAACTGAATTTCGGTGGGCTCCTTCAACAGCTTTAATAACCGTGTTGCTGCTTCAGATTCGTTTGAGATTGACGTTCATCTTCACCAATGTAGCGTAAGGATAGATATTTAGAGACGAACCTCCATCTATGAAGACTCCAGCTAGCATGTATCCGGAGGACAAAACCGTAATGTGCAACGGCTTACAATGACCGGTCCCTTCGGGTGGTATGTCATCATCAGTGAAGGATATCACACTGTTGTTAAAAATGTGATCAACCAAATGTTGAAATTTTTCCACATCCACTAATTTTGGTAAGTAGGCTTCTTCCAAAACCTTCAATAAGATCTTCCTGTGATCCTCGGAAGTTAAAATCAAGTCCAGTATTGAGATTTGATGTTAAGCTTCTCTTAAGCTTAAAACCACATTAGCTTCATTATGACCCATAGTGCGGAAGAACTTTTCAATTTTCTCTATGGGAATTTTCCCCTTTGATTTGGTGGTATGCTTCATCACCCGTTGGGGAAGATACAGTGGATTTTCCTTCGACACTGTAGCAGTTGTATGAGAGGTGGATCCTTCAGCTTCTCCATAATTCCATGTGACTTTTTGTAAGCTGATAACAGGATATTGTGGTCTGAATGGTAAGTTAATTGGCTCTAGAGCAGCCACTTTCAAAGGATTGTCAACTCCTTTGAGTTGAATTGCTTGTATTGTGAATGGTTTGACAGTCCCATCAGTCTCAGCGGATATAACTGCTACCAGTCCCTTCCATTTAGTAGGACAGGTATTCTCACTTTCAAATAGCACAGTATCGTCGTCTGCCAGTTGCAGGACACCGCTGTCAATTAGATTCTGAATAAGGTAGCGGAGTGCCTAGCATTCTTTCCGTGCTGTAACTGCGAGAATGGGAGTGATATTGATATACTCCATCAGAATTGAACCGTCCTGAACGGGGATTAATTGGAGGTAGAAGGGAAGTGATCCTTCCTTCATTGATCATCATCTGAAAGATTTCCTCCATAGGTTGGCCCAGGTATGTAAATTCCCTTCTATTGGCAAAATCCCGATGGGCTTTGGCACTTGCTCTCTTTGTCACTTTATCTTCCAATGTTTCATTTTCTGAAGGCGACGAGGGAATATTCATAACAAGAGGGAGGAGACTAGCATGCTCCTGGCTGACTAATTGGCTTGTGACTTAATGCTGATAGGTCACCAGTTCTTCCAATTGCTCAATCTGCTTACACAGAGCTTTCATCTTTCGTTCCATTGCAAGCTGGAACTTTGCATAATCCTATTTGTCAACACCGTCTTTGATGGTATGGGATGATTCACCGTTAAAATTGGAACTCTATCCATTGCTCCAATTAATCATGTTGACCTCCTCCTCTTTGTGTTGAGGAAGAGGGTTGTCTTCTAGTAGGTCCGATTGTTTCCTTGCGAAAGACTTGCATAGTTTAGTCTTTAGGGAACATGTAAATGTTAACATGCTATGTGATGTGTCCGTTTTAGGAATATTGTCCTACAAAACGGATGTTAGCTGTTTTGTAATATAGTATAGCATGTTAATTTAAATATGTATGTACACATATTTCTTCATATTTCTCATTACATAGAGATGAATATGGAATGAAATTACAAGCAATTGAATTTACGAGTAATTTTTGAAATAGGAAAGCATGAAGAGACTTTCCTCCGTGTTTGGTTTATCAAAAGTTGACCTATCTTAGGTTACTCTCGCAGCTTTTTGGCATGAAGGTTCCCAAATCATCGCTATTTAGTCAACGGGAAGTTAATCTGGTCTTTCAACTGGAGCGAATTTGGGTGGTGCCTTTCCTGAGGCTCGTTGGAATTAGTCTTCCTACGAGTCCAGTAATCAAACATCGACAGGATAGCCTCCTGGAGGAGGAATCACACAACATACATTCACATACAACGTGTCTTGCCATTTATGGAAATGATGACTTGTGCGAAGCACTAATATCATAGACAGATATATTGCAGTGCAGTAAAAAAATGCATCTGTACACATTCATCAAATGTAAATACAACATCCACACACAAGCATATAATATTTTTGAAAAGCTTGTAATAACGGCTTAAGTCCTCTTACTGGAGTTCCCAGTAGAGTTGCCACCTGTCGACGTTGGGATTTTTATTAGTCCCTTTTTGTTTCTTGTTCTTTGGTGTTCTCATGTTAGGTGAGATTTGTTTGAAAAAAACAAGTAAAAAAGGTCCGACATGTATCATGTCGACGATGGACTGTTAAGAGTCGCCAGTTGGTTTTTTATATGGTTGTACCAACACAACCGAGAAAAGGTTTGCACATTGACCTAGTGATGTGACACAGCTAAACAGGTCTGTGAAACTGAGATTCATTAGGGTTCGGGAACTTGCTTATGCGGAGGGAAGGTGTTAGGCGTCCCCCAACATCCGTGTTACCACGGTGACCGTCACTATTTAAGAAACTGTTATATGAAGGTGTGTGTGTGGGGGGTCAATGTGCTGTTATTTGGAAGTAGTGTGAGGCCTCGTTTGCACTTATATGCACAGAGTTTGAATTTGTGTAAAACTTCAGTTTTAAACAAGATATGGCACTAATGTTTTATAAAAAGAGGTTTTTCAAACCCTTATACTCAATAGTAATTGAGACCTTTTACACTTTCATTTTTATTAAGTGTTCGGCTTGATTGCTTTTTATTTTAGAGATGCGGAGCATCTTCGAGAAAATAATGTACAAAATGGTGCCGAACTCCTTATGGGCGTGAAAACCATCTGAGTAAATCTAGACACCGTGAATAAATTTACAAGCTACTTACAGCTGAAAATGTCCATCACGGGAACTGAATCTAGATCCAGTAGACTGAATCTGTGATCACATGATTCATAGGCTCACATAATGCCGCAATTGATATAAAAGCAGTAAGTAGGTATATATATACAAGTTGTAAATATATACATACAGACATGATCAGCCACCACGAAGCACCTCTATGGAGGATCAAAAATGTCAATAAAGCTATAAAATCCATCAACCGCCATAGAGTACATTCCAGGCGAGACGAAATGTAAAGAAAGCTGTAAAAGCGATCAACTGACATGAAGTAGACTCCAGGTAGAACGAAAATGATATATATATATATATATATATATATATATATATATATATAAAAGTAGTAAATGCACCGGATGTAAAATACAGGCTCATCGAACAAAGTCCGACAACAGTTAATATATATAAGTATATATATATATATTAAAGCAGTAAATGCTCCGGATGTAAAATTCAGGCTCATCGAACAAAGTACGACACACAGTTCATATATATATATATATATATATATATATACAAACTGAAATGAAACCACGGACCGAAGTCCGGGCAAACACACGTAACACGACTCTCAACGTGAAGAATAGTGTGTGCTAAGATGAAGAGAAAGGCGTCAAAGTGTGTAAGAAGGCATACAGTGGGCTGCCAAAGAAGACTTTTATAACTTAAAAGTGGATGAACACTCGGCTCCTGCCGGTACAATAGTAGCTATATGTGAGCTCACAGGTGTTTAAAATGAGAAAGCACTCAGTTTAGGGTGAGTACATAGCAAATTTGACAGGGCTTTCTCACCTTTTTCTCTTACAAAATGGCCACCCCAAGTCCTCTATTTATAGAGGGGGGAGCTGCAGGTACCTGCGGCTACCCGGGATACCTCGGGCTCTGCGGGTCCGGCCGTCTCAAAGTACATGCACGCATGCAACGTGATGTCCACTCGAACTTTTAGAATTGCAATTCAGGCACTCGACTGAGGTATGTAAGACCTATTTCGGACCGCCGTTGTCGAGAGTTACGCAATGACCTGGGATTAGAGGTTGTACAAAGTCAGGAAGATGGGACCATGCCCACCGATCTTCAAATTCTATCCGTTACCTTGCTTAATAGTCACTCGAGATTGGACTTCCTTGGTTCTTGTGGGACATTGTTGTGTAGAAATGTATGCATGAAGTGTTTGAGACGTTGCGATGTGGCGTCAAGGTGGAAAGATGATGACTTTTCCCCTCACCGGGGTTATCTCTGATTTGGGCTTATAAAGAAGACGTTGCTCAGGGTTATCTTTGAGATTGGGCTGCTGAAAGTGTTGAAGGTCCTCAGTGTCATCTTTGAGGTGTGCCTGTCTTCCCGGTGTTATCTTTGGGTCTTGTACTGAGTGCCTCGGTGTGAGTGTCGAGGTTGAAGTTGATTGCATGCATTTAAAACAAGTATTTTCGGGGTTATCTCCGGAACTGCAACTACACTCCTTGGGGTTATCTCCAAGGTTGGTAACTGCTACTCCCAGTGTTGGGACTGAGACTGAATATCTCGGGGTTATCTCCGAGATGAGTCGACCTTCTCCGGTGGAATTTCTGGTATTGGAACTACATGCCTCGGGGTTATCTCCGAGGTTGAGACTTATACTCCCGGTGTTTGTTCCGGGGTTGAGACTGAACTTCCGGTAGTATCCGAACTGGATATGAGATGTCTTCTAGGGTTATCTCTGAAAGACGAATCTGCCCTCTTGCAATGTCAGTAACAGGTGTGCAGAAAATTTCGAGTGTCTACAACTATTAAATTAAATCTCATTACTTACCGGTAATAAATATATATAACACATCTTTAATCTTTCAATAATTATTCATCATTAATATTATAACTCACAATATTAACAACTAGATCATTCTCAGGAAATAGGGGGCTTTCCGATAAGGATTTCTCTCTATTGACGCGCAATTAGGTGACCAAACCCCTTTTCTCGACAGAACTTTCTAGACATCGTCAATAATATAAATAATAATATGAATAATTTTATCGTCTCAATTATTGATTTAATAATATAAAATATTGTGACAATAATTGAATCATTAACGTTAGATACTATGCAACAATTATTATGAAAATAATTGAACAAAATTGGGTGACTTCTCACGTAAGCATCAATAATCAAAGATAATGTACAATACCGTGTGCACCTAAGCAACCACGCGCATTATTGTTCTTTTATCACCGATTATTTTATGACAACTTGCTTACTTTGAAAATTTTTCACATATCACCTTTAACTTTAACCTTTTATTAATTTAACCATTTACTAAATAGAATAATAATTATAAGAAAATTGAATACTTTATTTTATAAAATTCGGGGTCTTACACTATGCATAATAAAATATAATATATTTTATTTTTCATAAAAAACTAAACTTATAATATATATATATATATATATATATATATAATACTAACATACATTAAATTTTCTACCGATTATTTTAAAAAATGGGTAAGTGGGGGTCCATATAATAAGCCAAATTTATAATAAAAACTTCATAAAAATTCACTCTATTTATCTCGACTCACTTGTCTTTACAAAATACCTTTTTTAATAATATTCATCATTAATATTAAACTCACAATATTAACAACCAGATCATTCCCAGGAAAGGGGGGCTTTCCAATAAAGATTTCTCACTATTAGCACGCAATTAAGTGACAAACTCCCTTTCCTCGACATAATTTTTTAGATATTGTCAATAATACAAATAATAATATAAATAACTTTGACGTCTCATTTATTGATTTAATAATATAAAATATTGTGACAATAATTGAATCAATAACGTGAGATGTTATGCAGCAAATGTTGTGGTAGTAATTAAATAAAACTTAGTGACTCCTCACGTAAGCATCAATAATCAAAGATACTGTACAATACCGTGTGCTACTATGCAACCACGCGTATTACTGTACTTTTATCACCGAGTATTTCAATAGTCAACGGTAAAACTTTTGCCATTATTTTTATAAAAAGTTATTTCTGTCATTTTCTAACGTCGACAATAATTCTGTTGTGGGGTCCACCAATGATTGTGTCGTACGAATATTCCCTGATAAAACGAATATTCCCCGACCAATCGAATATTTTATGACAACTTGCTTACTTTGCAAAATTTGTAAATATTACCCACAACTATAACATTATATAAAATCCACACCTTAATACTCAAAAATGATATTTAGAAAAAAAAATCTTTATTCATAAAAGTTGGGGTCTTACAACCTCCCCTTCTTATGTAATTTCGTCCTCAAAATTGGTGTATGTACCTGATATGTCGAAGAGGTGAGGATACCTTGATTTCATTTTGGATTCTAACTACCAGGTCATTTCCTCAACATTATGGTTTCTCCACAAAACCTTGACTTGAGGTATAACCTTGGAGCGTAGAATATGTTCCTTCTTTTCCAAAATTTTAACAGGTACATCTTCATACGTTAAATCTTCCGCTATTTTGTATGGTTCTAACTCAATAATGTGGTTTGGGTCTTCCACATATTTACGTAACATGGATATGTGAAAAACGTTATAAACACGAGACATACTTGGCGGTAAGGTGAGTCTATAAGCCACAGTTCCTACTCGATCAAGGATTTCAAATGGGCCAATGAATTGAGGATTGAGTTTTTCTCTCTTTACAAATCTCGTAATTCCTTTTCATGGAGCAACACGTAACAACACATGATCATCAACATTAAATTCCACTTCCCTTCGATGAAGATTAGCATAACTCTTTTGCTGATCTTGTGAGGTTTTTATACATTGCTGGATCATTTGAATCTTCTTCATAGTCATGCGTACCAACTCTGGTCCCAACAACGTTGCTTCACCCACCTCGTCCCTATAACGACACCAAACTTCATACAATTCAATTATCGACTTCGGTCGTTAATAACACGTCTAACTTTTGATTTTACGACATTATTCGATGTTAAACTTAATAAAATGCGGAATAATTTAAACTTTTCTATCTTCTTACTTTAATTCCCTGAATCAAAACCTTTATCATCTACACATCTCTGAATTAAATTATTTTATAATTCGCTTCATCAAAGTTATTATAAAAAAACTTACATTTCAATTTGATAACCTTTACATATCGGATAACTCAAACTTTATAGTGTATCATTACATAATCATTATGATTTATCAAGTATATTTCTCAAAACCTTTATCTTTCCTACCTTTGAACCATACTATGACGACCTGAAAATTCGGATCGTCCAGAATTTAGGTTTAAAGAATTAGTTATTAATAAAACTAATTTTTATTAATATTATTATGTGCTATGTGTTTATTAATCATTCTATAACCTAGGACGATTATAAGTCGGTAGGATTCTGGCTACGAGCTAGATTGAATGAGTAAGAATTTTTAAGACGAAAATAAAATTTTTCCGAAAACAAAATATTTATGGGGAAAAAGACAAAATAGGCACTATTCATCAGTTTCTGCTCGGAGATTTATTTTGAAATTTCGAGAATTTAATGATTACATATAATTTTGAGACGTGATGGAATATTCAATAATATTTCAGTTATGGCAAAAAACGAAGTTTTCGCCTGTAGACTTAAAACCCTAAGGGTTAGGAAAAGTGAGTTCCGAGAATGAGAATGCGTAGAATACGATTAGTCTTAATGGCTAAGTAAAGGATAAGTTACGTAATGACTAAGTAAACTTAATAATTAAGTAAAGTGCTTATGCTTAAGGGCTATGTAAACTTAATGAGTAAGTAAACTTAAGGGTTAAGAAGACTTAATGGCTAAGAAGACTTAAGGGCTAAGAAGACTTAATGGCTAAGTAAACTTGGTGGCTAAGCATAGTAATAGTAAGGAGATTAAGGGGGGGGCGAAATGACCAATTTTTCCTAAGCTTTGGTTTTCTATAAATAGGAAGCTCATTTCATTATTTTTGGGATTTTGAAAATCATAAGACACTTAAGAGAGAGAGAGAGAGTTCGGATGGGAGGAGAAGGAGGAGGAGGTGGAGGAGGAGGAGGAAAGGCTAGCCCGTGTATAAACTTTGTCCGACGGCAGAAGATTAAAGAAGAACGGTAATCCGAAACCTAGTCCCTTTTAAATTTTCTTTAAGTTTCTATGTTTAAAAACATAACTTAATGAAGATAAGAAGTAGATAAGGTTAGAGATGATTTCATATTGTTGAAATCATGAGAAAATGAAGAAATAAGAATTTGAAGTTTAGTAAATAAATTTCTTAAGGAAGTATAAGATTCGTAGTGAATTAGACCGATCTGAGTGGATTATATGAACGAGTAGGTGAAATAAGTAAGGAATGGTGTTCTATAACATCAAATTCCAATTAAAAGTGAAATCGTAATCCAAAATATCGATTAAAATGAAGAACGAATGAAGAACACGAAGAACACGCGAAGAACATGAAGAACGTTGTTGATGGACAAATTTAAAGCCATCGTAGTTTAATTGTTATTGATGGACAAGTTTAAAACCATCGCGTATAAGTTAGATGCTTATTGCTTGGTTAGGAACGGTAGAAACATTCATGGAGAACAGATTAAAACGTAGCTATAATGAAGTTATGACGAAATTTTCGTAAAAGACGAATGAGAATTAGAAAGTTAGTAAATGAACCCGAATGTGTAGGGTTTCCTAAGGAAGTAAGAGAACATAGAAAATGTGAGTCGTCGACTCATGAACGAACGAGTTCCGAGTTTGGATGACCGAATTACGGACGAACGAGCGAAGAACACTAAAAGCGTAAAAATGAACAAAGGGTGAAGATCAAGCCTATCGAATGGCACGTTAATAGACTCAGAATGAATTTTTGTCCAAGGGGTATTAAAGTACGTAAGATAAGGAAGAGAATGGCTTTGGAACGACCTCGTTCTGAGTTATAACGAAGAAGTTATGAGATCGAGAAGTACGCGTCTCAAACTTGATTTTAGACTTAGAAAAATTTTCAAGAACTAGGGCTTGGCGCCGCGGCGCTAGCCATGCCTTGTAGAGTGGCGCAGCAGCGCCAGACCGGGAGTCAGGGACTGAAGTTTCGTGCCACGGCGCAAGAGATAAAGGAGAGAGTGGCGCCGCAGCGTCGGTGTGAAGGAAAAGCCAGAGAAGAGCTTTTAATTGCTCAACTCTTGGGGAAACGTAAGGGACGATAAAGAACCTAATGTCCAATTAATGTAACACTTAATCAAGTGAATTAAACCTGTAGTAAAGTTTGAATGGAAATATTAAACAAGATTAAAAGACAAAGAAGATAAGCGCGGGTTACGTAACCGATGTCCAAGGACCGTAGTCATGATGAACGAACGTAAAGGATTGCTATGGTTGTGATTCCTTAGATGTTGGGCGATGAGGGTAATGAATAACATTTCGATGTTATGTCATGATATGAGAGATAAGTGTAAAGCGTATAGACGCTGTAAATAAAATGTTGTTGCGATGGACTATCGGTCTTAGCATACAACGATTGGTATGACTTCGACACTAAGAACAAGTAATGAACATGGGGTTCATGTAAGGGATAATGAAAGTATTAAATAAGATATGAATTATTAAGAAAGCCATAGTGAATGGTAATAATATTAATGAAAGCCGAATGTGAGTAGGATAAGGAATGAATCCTGAGGTATGACATTTAGTTGCCAGAAAGCCGTAAAGAATAAGAAATTAATTTAACGAACATTAAGTTTAATGGTTCGGATAAGTTCAAATAAGTTTAGGTTGTGGTACAATCGTAACCTTTGATGGTTAACATATGGGAGCTGGGCTAAACAATTCTTTTAGAGAGCGAAGGTATATACAAAACTGGCAACCGATCTAACTCACTGTGATGGAAGTGTAGATAAGACAGGAACTTATTTGTTGGTTGTTTGTGGGAAACCACCCAGAGTACCATACGAACTACTAGCAGAGAAGCGATGTGTGCTGAGTCCTAGAGAAATTATAAGAAGAAGATAAGAATATAAATCATCCAAGATGATGAACGTTCTGAGTAAGAAATCTCCGTATGTCATGAAGCCATAAACTGGTAAAGGAAGTTAGTCGCGTAAGCTTAAATTTCAGGAACGCAAACCCTAAGAAGTAAAGTGAATTTTAAACCAATGCGTAAGTCAAATATATGACTAATTGGTGCTTATGTTTTCCTTATGTGTTATCTAAGAGTTGGAATGAGCAGTTCAGCGTAAGTTGTAGTTAGGCGTAAGCCAAGTTTCCTAACTTCAATCATATTATATGAATGCTAGTTTCTTAAACTTCTCAAATGTTGAACTTGAGAAGTATTGTCTATGTGCATATGTGCGATGTATGTACAAGGTGGTAGTATGTATGAGGCCTTGTGCCACAAGTTGAACACTTTAATATTTCTATGATAAGAAATGTTCTATGATTGACTGTTCAATACAAGTATGCTCTGTTTATACATGAACCGTTATTGTTAAGTCTGTGCTAATGATTCTAGCCAGACAGGATGTGTATGAAAAAGGTAGAGGAATGAAAGTATTTCAAAGTGAAAATGATAGATGTTTTAAGATGATAGGAATCGGGACTATTCCTATTATTCAAGCTGCTTCATAACCTTTGTTCGGTTATCGAAGTTCTGAAGAAATGTTTAAACTCTTGAAGTTGTTTGTTCAACTGTTATGACTTGCTGGGCAATTGAATGCTCACACTTGCTTTTAAATGAAAAATATTTCAGTTAACGAGGTTAGAAGAACTCAAGGATCCCGTAAAGATCAAGCTGACAGTATCCAGATGAAGTGCCATTCAGAATGTGGATAAGCGAGAAGATCAAATGAAGACCTGTAAAGTAGAAAGATAAAACTAAATTATAGACTAGTTAATGAACTATTATGTATCCTTGGTGACGGATAAAAATCACTCTTGTAAGATGAAATGAATAATGTATTTGTTATTATTTGTAATGAAAAAGGTTATAAGGTTTCTTGAACCTGGTATTTGAGAGTATATGTCGTCATATTTCAGTATATAATGATGTATGCTGGATGAATGATGTACTCGTGACGTACAAAATATGGGTGTGAAGATAGACCGAATTTTGGGGCGTTACACATTGTAAGACCCCAACTTATTAATGAATAACATCAAATTTTCTCTAAATATTATTGTGAATAATAAGGGGTTAATTTGATATAATACTTTGGTTATGGGTGAAATGTGTAAATTTTGCAAAATAAACAAGTGGTTATAAAATATTCATTTTGTCGGAAAATATTCGTTTGGAATATTCTTGCTGTCGGGGAATATTCGTACGACGGCGCAGCCTTGTGTGGGCCCTATAACGAAAAGCGATTGGATGAAGATAACGACAAAAATTGAGTTTTTATAAATAACGACGTAGTTGTTACCGTTAACACTGTTGGAATACCCGGTGGTTAAAATATAGTAATACGTGTGGTTGCACAGTAGCACACTGATTGCACAGTATTTTAGAATTATTAATTCTTACGAAGGAAGGCACTACTCAATAATTGTTACAGTAGTTACTGTTCAATATTTTATTTTATTGATTCAATAATTGCTGCGTTGATATTTTATATTATTATTGTTTCAATAATTGTTGCTGCACTGTATTTTCTATTATTAGATCAATAATTCATATTATTTAAATAATATTATTAGATAACATTATTGGTAATGTCTAGAAAGTTCTGTCTAAGGAGAGGTTTGGTCATCTAATTGCGCGTCAGTAAGGAGAAATTCTTATTGGAAAGCCCCCTCTTTCATAGGAACGACCTGGTTGTCATAAATGTGATTCTGTAATATTAATTGTGGATAATTAATTATTGATTCATATTATAAGGAAATATTTATTTTATGTGAATATAAATGAGAGATATATTTTTGTGGTTAAAAATAAAGGAGTTAATGTTGAGGTTTTTATCAGTATTTTTGTCAGAATGGAGGTATTAAAAATTAGGGTTTTTGAGATATTTTGCGAGGGTTATAATTTTTAATCCGACCGTTGGATCGTGGTAATATTTGGATATATTATACATATATAAGTTGAGTATATGTCCACAAATTTTGAACCGTTAAAAATGAACGTATGATTTGTTATGAATTTTACGAGATGACTGGTTTAGAAATTGTTGAATTTTCGGAGTTAATCATTTTGGTGAAAAATTCTAGAATTGGTGGGCCCCACTCTTGGTTGGTGAAGAAATGTGCTGAGATTTTTATTCAAATGTGGTGGGTGGGAATAGTAGCAGGTAAAGCCATCAGGTTGCAGGTTAAGTCTGCTTCGGCGTGCTAACATTTTCCTATAAATAGAGGGCTAAGTTAGAATTGAAAATCACACCAGAATTCATAAGTTTTCTCTCTTTCTCTCTCTAGATTATTGAGTGTATTTTGTGAGTATTTAGATACTTTGAAAGTTGCTATTCAGCACAAGTTTCATTCAGCCTCATATCCGATATTCAGTTAGAAGTACGGTTATTTTGAGGCAAGGGATATTATTTTCTTCTTAAATGATATTATTTTCTTCAATATCATTATGCTGAAATATCAACATGAGTTTTTATCAAATTTGGAACTTTTTGTGTCGGGGTTACTATTCACGTATACGTTACTATTCACGTATACGGCACTATTCACGAATACGACACTATTCACCGAAAAATAAAATTTTCCCTTTTTGTCCAAGATGTCTATTATGGTTACTATCTTTGATTGTATCCATGTTTTGATCTTTATTTTTGAATTCTGCTTCACAATTGATTATTATGAAGTATTATTGATCTTGGATAAACTGTTATACGAATCCCTACTATTTGTCCTTCTGTCTCACTGGATTCGTTCTCTTTAAGATATTTTTCATCATCCTCAGTCCTAAATGATGATATTACTGAATATCTTTGGCCTGTAGTGCAAAGATGTATGATTACTTGATGAATATCTTTGGCCTGTAGTGCAAAGATGAACAGGTGTTGAGATGAACATGACTGACAGGTGATACAAATGAATATCTTTGGCCTGTAGTGCAAAGATGAATATTTGGTTAAAGATGATTATTAATTGATGTTACAGGGATAAAATATTGATGATGGACTTTTAAATCTTAGAAGATAGTAGAATTCATTCTCTACTTGATTCTTCTAATGGTTTGCTGTTTCCGCTGTAGTTGTTGATCTAAAACTTGTTGTCGATTATATTCTATCAGATTTTTCCCTGTAGAATACTAATGATAATTTGTTGTATATTATCTTAATCATAATATTTTTTACTGGGCTAGTTGAGCTCACCCTTTTCTTTTTTGTTCCATTTTTCTTCTCAGGAGGTGAGAACATAGCAGGATCTAGTCGGGGTATGGAGTGATGGTTCTAGAAAGATGTTTTAGCTGTCCTCACTATTTCTGTAAAATAGTGTTTGAATAATTATAATGAGGACTTATTTGAGTGTGGATATTGTCTAGAAGACAATATTTGTATTTAAACTCACAGTATGTGTTGTCGTATTTTGCACGACAATTGTATTATTGAAGTTGTAGTTTGCTTTTTGTACCATGTATTTGGCGACTCAGAATGGGTGTTGTATACCTATTTTGGGGGCGTCACAGTTGGTATCAGAGCTTAGGGATATGATCCTTGGCTGAGATGTGAGGCAAGAACTAGGAGGGCAGAGACGGGGAATTCCTTCGCTAGTATGACTTGACTAAGTTTATTTGGTGTTTGTTTGGTCGGTCAGAGTATAGGGATAATATATGACATGACTATTAACCCTTGTTTTATGGCAGTATTTAAGAATGGCAGCTGAGAACGTTAATAATGGAGTAAATCAGACAGTGGAGACACCTTTGATCACCACCCAGGGGATCGTGCAATAGGAAGGAAATATTCCTCATGTAAACAATGTTACCGAGCAAACGATGAATGATGGAATGTTTAGGAGCTTTTTGTAGTTCATGCAAAATCAGACGAGGGAGACTCGTGTGCAGAATACGGGTGGAAATGATAACAATGCGCGGTTTGTCACAGCCAAGCAGTTCAAAGAATTGGGACCACTAGAATTTAAGGAAAAGCCGGATCCGATAATGGTAGAAACGTGGGTCAAGCAAATTACCAAGATATTCGATGTCTAGGGATGCACGGAGGAACAGAAGGTTTCATTTGCCACCTTTATGTTCCACGGTGAGGCAGACTACTGGTGGGAGTCTGTGAAGCGTACCCAGCCTGACGCACTCAACATGTCCTGGGAAACATTTCAAAAACTGTTCAATGACAAGTACTTTCCTGAAAGTATTCGTCATATGAAGGAGGTGGAGTTTATCAGACTGGAACAAAACAACATGACGGTGTCCCAGTACGAGGCGAAGTTTATAGAGTTATCTAGGTTTGCACCTCATTTGGTCGAAAATGAGGAACGAATGACAAGGATGTTTCTGAGAGGCAATATCTTATCTCTCATAAATTTTCTTTTATATTCAGATGTTATAAACATGGCTCAATTATTAGAGCGAGATAATGAGTATGTGCAACCGAGGGACCACAACTAGGGTCATACCGGTGGCGGCAGTCATCGAAGCAATGAAAACCAACAGGGAGGAAAACATTTGGACAAAAGCGGTAACCACCTGGTGGTAATCGTGGTCTTGATAATAAAAAGAGCGAGTCGGGAGGAGATTTCAAGAGGAGAAGGTAAAATAATGATAACGTGAAGACGTCAGCACAAACATCAACTGTTTCTAGGGGAGGAGAACGACCACCGGTCGTATTTTACAAATGTGGGAAAGAGGGACATATCAGCCCAAACTGCCCACAACAATCCAAGGTATGTTATAACTGTGGAAAGGAGGGTCATATAGGTCGAGAGTGTTCTGTAGCAAAATCAAGTTCAACGGAGATGGTGACTCCAAAAGCTATCCCGGATAAGTCAAAATCAGCGGTTCCTGGAAGAGCGTTTGTCGTGACTGGCCAAAATGCGAGAAACCCGAACGAGGTGATCACGGGTAAGCTAATCTTGAATTCTTGCGAAGTTTATACTTTACTAGATACCGGTTCTACCCATTCTTTTATCTCTCCTGCTTGTGATCAACGTTTAAACTTGACTCTAGAGAAATTGGACTTTGACTTATCTGTTGAAACTCCGTTGGGTGAAACCTTCGTTACATCTACAGTTTATAAATCTTGCATGATCCAAGTTGGCACTATCACATTACCTGTTGATCTTATCTCTTTAAAGATACTTGCTTTTGATGTGATTTTAGGAATTGATTGGTTAACCACTCATCATGTTAAAATTGATTGTTTTCGTAAGGTTGTTAGTTTTCATATTCCTAACCAACCTGTCATACGAATTCAAACTACTAAACCACTAAAATCAGTCACTATCATATCAAGCCACAAAGCTATTCGTTTATTGAAAAATGGATGTCAAGCTTTCTTAGCCCATGTTATGGATTTGAACAAAGACAAGTCAGATTTGAATAATATTTCTGTTTTTAGTGAATTTCCTGACGTATTTCCTGAAGAATTTCCTGGTCTACCCCCAGAACGTGAAGTTGAATTCTTTATTGACCTTGAACCCGGAACAAAGCCCATTTCTAAAACCCCATATCAAATGGCTCCTATTGAACTTCAGGAGTTAAAAGTTCAACTACAGGAGTTGTTGGACATCGGTTTTATTCGTCCTAGTACATCTCCTTGGGGTGCTCCTGTTTTATTCGTAAAGAAGAAAGACGGGAGTATGCGACTTTGTATCGACTATCGAGAATTGAATCATTTCACTATCAAGAATAGGTATCTGCTACCTCATATTGATGACCTGTTTGACCAGTTGCAAGGAGCACAATTCTTTTCAAAGATCGATCTTCGTTCTAGATATCATCAGCTGAAGATTAAAACTGAGGATATTCCAAAGACTGCCTTCAGAACTCGGTACGGGCATTATGAATTCTTAGTAATGTCTTTTGGATTGACTAATGCTCCAGTTGCTTTCATGGATATGATGAACCGTGTATTCAAAGAATATTTGGATCAGTTCGTTGTTGTATTTATTGATGACATCCTCATCTATTCCAAAAGCCGTGAAGATCATGAGCGCCATTTGAAGCTGATATTGCAAAGGCTTCGTGAAAACAAGCTATATGCCAAACTGAAGAAATGCGAGTTCTGGCTTGAGAAAGTAGCATTCCTTGGGCATGTGGTGTCAAAGCATGGAGTATCTGTCGACCCGGCGAAGATTGAAGCCATACAAAGTTGGGAGCAACCGAAGTCGGTAACCGAAGTACGTAGCTTTCTGGGCTTAGCTGGTTATTATCGGAGATTTGTGGAAGGATTTTCTCGAATCGCTACTCCGTTAACTCAGCTGACTCGGAAAGATACAAAATTCGTATGGAGTGAGGAATGCGAGAAGAGTTTCCAAGAACTCAAGAGGAGACTCATTTCGGCACATGTTCTGACAATACCATCTGGTTCGGATGGATTTGTTATCTACAGCGATGATTCAGGCAAAGGGTTAGGATGTGTTCTCATGCAACATGGGAAAGTCATAGTCTATGCCTCGCGACAACTCAAAGAATATGAGAGGAATTATCCTACTCATGATTTGGAGTTAGCAGCAGTCGTTTTCACGTTGAAGATCTGGAGACACTACCTATATGGGGAGAAAGTAGAGATCTATACAGATCATAAAAGCCTCAAATATTTCTTCACCCAAAAGGAACTCAGTATGCGGCAGCGACGTTGGCTCGAGCTGTTGAAAGATTACGATCATACCATCCAATATCATCCTGGAAAAGCAAACGTAGTAGCTGACGCATTGAGTAGAAGATCATATGCGGGTACGAGTGCAATGTTGTTAACACAAAGGCCCATTTTGTATGACTTGCAAAGGATGGAGATAGAGATGAAGGCTCCAAGTACCCACATGATGATATCAAATATACGAGAAGAACCGACTTTAATCGATAAAGTTAAAGCTGCTCAAGCTACGGACATAGAGCTGATGCGTATGAAGAAGAAAGTGCAAGAAGATGCTATTCCAGAAGCAAGAATCGATGAAGAAGGAATACTTCGACTCAACTCCAGACTTTGTGTTCCTAACGATTTTAACTTGAAGCATAGAATAATGATGGAAACACAACACACCGTTTGCAATCCATCCTGGGAGTACCAAAATGTATCACGATCTTCGACATACATTTTGGTGGAGCAATATGAAAAGAGAGATCGCGGAGTTTATATCGAGGTGTTTAACTTGTCAACGTGTAAAAGCAGAGCATCAAGTACCAAAGGGTCCATTGCAACCACTTGAGATTCCAAAATAGAAGTGGGAACACATTACTATGGATTTTGTTACGGGTCTTCCCAAGGTTTCTCAAGGCATAGATGCGATTAGGGTTATTATTGATAGATTAACCAAGTCTGCTCATTTCTTGCCGATACGTGAGACTTATTCCCTTGAAC
Organism: Panax notoginseng; assembly: GCA_016801055.1. Lineage (NCBI taxonomy): Eukaryota > Viridiplantae > Streptophyta > Magnoliopsida > Apiales > Araliaceae > Panax > Panax notoginseng. The sequence continues at coordinate 79,517,093 of CM029017.1, read as the reverse complement.
GTCTTGCTAGTATGTATGTGAACGAGATTGTGAGATTGCATGGCATGCCAGTATCCATAGTTTCGGATCGTGACCCAAGATTCACTTCACAATTTTGGGTTAGCTTGCAGAAAGCTATGGGCACGGATTTACGATTCAGTTCGGCATACCATCCTCAAACGAACGAACAATCAGAGAGGACTATTCAAACTCTTGAAGATCTATTAAGACTCTGTGTCCTAGATCTCAAAGGGAGTTGGGATAAGTACCTACCATTGGTGGAATTCTCCTACAACAGCAGTTATCAGGCGAGCATAGGTGTGGCTCCATTCGAGGTGTTGTATGGAAGAAAATGTCGTTCTCCAGTATGCTGGGACGAGGTGGGTGAAGCAACATTGTTGGGACCAGAGTTGGTACGCATGACTACAGAGAAGATCCAAATGATTCGACAACGTATACAAACGGCACAGGATCGACAAAAGAGTTATACGGATCTTCATCGGAAGGACGTGGAATTTAATATTGGGGATCATGTATTGTTACGTGTTGCACCATGGAAGGGAGTTAGAAGATTTGGAAAGAGAGGAAAGCTCAATCCAAAATTTGTTGGTCCATTTGAGATTCTTGAGCAAATAGGAAATGTGACAGATAGACTCGCAATACCTCCAAGCATGTCTCGTGTTTATAATGTTTTTCACATATCTATACTTCGTAAATATGTTAAAGACCCGAACCACATTATTAAGTTAGAACCAGACGAGATAGCTGAAGATTTAACGTACGAGGAGGTACCTGTTAAGATCTTGGATAGGAAAGAGCATGTCCTACGCACGAAGGTTATACCACAAGTTAAGGTTTTGTGGAGAAACCATGCTATTGAAGAAATGACCTGGGAGTTGGAATCAGAAATGAAAGTGAGGTATCCTCACCTTTTCGAAATATCAGGTACGTACGTTAATTTTGAGGGCAGAATTTCATAAGGAGGGGAGGTTGTAAGACCCCAGCTTATTAATGAATAACATCAAATTTTCTCTAAATATTATTGTTAATAATAAGGGGTTAATTTGATATAATACTTTGGTTATGGGTGAAATGTGCAAATTTTGTAAAATAAGCAAGTGGTTATAAAATATTCATTTTGTCGGGGAATATTCGTTTGGAATATTCTTGCTGTTGGGGAATATTCGTACGACGGCGCAGCCTTGTGTGGGCCCCATAACGGAAAGCGATTGGATGAAGAAAACGACAAGAGTAAGTTGTTTATAAATAACGGGGTAGTTGTTACCGTTAACACTGTTAGAATACCCGGTGGTTAAAATACAGTAATACGCGTGGTTGCACAGTAGCACACGGATTGCACAATATTTTAGAATTATTGATTCTTACGAAGGAAGGTACTACTCAATAATTGTTACAGTAGTTACTGTTCAATATTTTATTTTATTGATTCAATAATTGTTGCGTTGATATTTTATATTATTGTTGTTTCAATAATTGTTGCTGCACGGTATTTTCTATTATTAGATCAATAATTCATATTATTTAAATAATATTATTAGATAGAATTATTAGCAATGTCTAGAAAGTTCTGTCTAAGGAGAGGTTTGGTCATCTAATTGCACGCCAGTAAGGAGAAATTCTTATTGGAAAGCCCCCTCTTTCCTGAGAACGGCCTGGTTGTCATAAATGTGATTCTGTAATATTAATTATGGATAATTAATTATTTATTCATATGATAAGGAAATATTTATTTTATGTGAATATAAATGAGGGATATATTTTTGTGGTTAAAAATGAAGGAGTTAATGTTGAGGTTTTTATCAGTATTTTTGTCGGAATTATGGTATTAAAAATTAGGGTTTTTGAGATATTTTGTGAGGGTTATAATTTTTAATCCGACCGTTGGATCGTGGTAATATTTGGATATGTTATACATATATAAGTTGAGTATATGTCCACAAATTTTGAACCGTTAAAAATGAATGCATGATTTGTTATGAATTTTACGAGATGACTAGTTCAGAAATTGTTGAATTTTCGGAGTTAATCATTTTGGTGAAAAATTGTAGAATTGGTGGGTCCCACTCTTGATTGGTGAAGAAATGTGCTGAGATTTTTATTCAAATGTGGTGGGTGGGAATAGTAGCAGGTAAAGCCATCAAGTTGCAGGTTAAGTCTGCTTCGGCGTGCTAATATTTTCCTATAAATATAGGGCTAAGTTAGAATTGAAAATCACACCAGAATTCATAAGTTTTCTCTCTTTCTCTCTCTAGATTGTTGAGTGTATTTTGTGAGTATTTAGATATTTTGAAAGTTGCTATTCATCACAAGTTTCATTCAGCCTCATATCCGATATGCAGTCAGAAGTACGGTTATTTTGAGGTAAGGAAAATTATTTTCTTCTTAAATGATATTATTTTCTTCAATATCATTATGCTGAAATATCAACACGAGTTTTTATCAAATTTAGAACTTTTTGTGTCGGGGTTACTATTCACGTATACGTTACTATTCACGTATACGGCACTATTCACGAATACGGCACTATTCACCGAAAAATAAAATTTTCCCTTTTTGTCCAAGATGTCTATTATGGTTACTATCTTTGATTGTATCTATGTTTTGATCTTTATTTTTGAATCCTGCTTCACAATTGATTATTATGAAGTATTATTGATCTTGGATAAACTGTTATACGAATCCCTACTATTTGTCCTTCTGTCTCACTGGATTCGTTCTCTTTAAGATATTTTTCATCATCCTCAGTCCTAAATGATGATATTACTGAATATCTTTGGCCTGTAGTGCAAAGATGTATGATTACTTGATGAATATCTTTAGCCTGTAGTGCAAAGATAAATAGGTGTTGAGATGAACATGACTGACAGGTGATACAAATGAATATCTTTGGCCTGTAGTACAAAGATGAATATTTGGTTAAATATGATTATTAATTGATGTTACAGGGATAAAATATTGATGATGGACTTTTAAATCTTAGAAGATAGTAGAATTCATTCTCTACTTGATTCTTCTAATGGTTTGCTGTTTCCGCTGTAGTTGTTGATCTAAAACTTGTTGTCGATTATATTCTATCAGATTTTTCCCTGTAGAATACTAATGATAATTTGTTGTATATTATCTTAATCATAATATTTTTTACTGGGCTAGTTGAGCTCACCCTTTTCTTTTTTGTTCCATTTTTCTTCTCAGGAGGTGAGAACATAGCAGGATCTAGTCGGGGTATGGAGTGATGGTTCTAGAAAGATGTTTCAGCTGTCCTCACTATTTTTATAAAATAGTGTTTGAATAATTGTAATGAGGACTTATTTGAGTGTGGATATTGTCTAGAAGACAATATTTGTATTTAAACTCATTGTATGTGTTGTCGTATTTTGCACGACAATTGTATTATTGAAGTTGTAGTTTGCTTTTTGTACCATGTATTTGGCGACTCAGAATGGGTGTTGTATACCTATTTTGGGGGCGTCACACACATACTTAGTTTATTACTCACTTTATTAGAGTTAATTGACTACAACTTACATCCAGGTTCAATACCGTTTATACAACGGACAAAACTTAAACTTTATAACTCAACATCTATTAAACATCATACATTATTCGGAACCTTAAACATGGTACAAATAATAACAACTTAGCCAAAATATCTAAATCTTCATGCATTACACCTGATTCATGTCTTTCAAGTAGCACATAGCGTTACCTTGAATGCTTAACTTGCAAAAATGGTTATTTGCATGGTTGAGCTCGATAGCCCATCAAAATCTAACAGTTTTCATGCATCACGTAGCACATAATAACATGCTCAACATACATCTTATAAACCTTTACTAACATAACATCAATGTTGCAGTTCACATAACATGTATAAAGATTGAGTTCCTTACTCAATCAACATTCTTTACTCAATAAACATAGTAATAAATTTACTTTAACGTTTCGTACTTTAAATATATATAACACATCATGCCATTTGTAATAAAAATTTAAAATAGTTCATCATCAAGTTCACATAGCAAATAGGAACTGAAAGACTTGCCTTGATATTTGTTTACCAATAATAGTTTAACAGCTTACAGCTATCTGCACTTCACGTGCCCTACACAATTATATAATCATGCACATCAACTATTAGTCACACAGTAATGCATAGTAGTTGTAATGTAAACTTTAATCTATATCTCATAACCCTATCTATTATCAGTACAGAATGTTCAATTTGATTGTGTTAACTTTCGACTTATATCTCACTATATTTCTTCTTAGGTCACACCCGAAGTTTATTCAAGTGTTTAAGTTATGCTAAATCCCAGAAAAGAAATATTTTTGGAACTGATTTGGTATTTTTCATGAAAATGGTCTAGTTATGAGTAAAGGAATTAAATATGTTATGTGAAATAAAAAAATTGAAAAATGTGATTTTATGTCTTGAGAATCATACATGAGTTATATGCAAATTTTTGATAAGGGTTTTGGTTATTGGTGATGAAATCTTATGAGTTTAGCATTTTAGGATGATTAAATGCATTATTTAATAAAGTGTAAACAATTAAAATAAATTATTTATAAGTTTAAGAAATATTATTTCAATATCATTATACCGAAATATTGGTATAGATTTTATTGTGAAATTTCTTCCTTTTTGTGTCGGGTTTACTATTCACGAGTTACTATTCACGAGTTACTATTCACGAGTTATTATTCATGAGTTACTATTCACAAGTTACTATTTATGAGTTACTATTCATGAGTTACTATTCATGGGTCACTATTCACGAGTTACTATTCATGACAAAATTGGTTTCTTTTTCTAACCAAATTATAGTTGATTTATGTGACGCCCCCAAATACATGGTACAGATAACAACTACAACTTTATTACAACAATTGTCGTGCAAAATACAACAACACATATGCTATGAGTTTGGGTACAAATATATACCAACTGTGACTCATGTCCCAACCTTGGATAGCACGTCACAATGACACCTTACATAAAGGTATAGTCAAAAACTATTTTAAAAATTAGAATCTTTGGGAAGTGCTCAAGGAAACCCTCATACATGGGAGGCCATGCTTCTAGGTTATGATAGTTATCATATGGACACAGAATTATCCTTGGTTGACCCAATAAACCCCAAAGAAAAACAAGAAAATTACTATCATATTCTTCCCAATGGTGAGTCTTCTCTTGACTTATCGTTATCTCAACTGTCTCTAATTGAGAATTATACTTCAAAGAAACACCAAGATTATATAGGTAGTGCTCGTAGATATACTCAGCAAGTGGATGTGCACAACCATGTCTTATGATGACTCGAGGTTGTGTGTCGTTAGACATCTTGTATGATAGTGGCAAAACACCCTTCCAACGTTGGGTTCGCTTCACCCTAGATGATTTACCAAATATAACTACTAAATGAACTTTTCTATACTGCTTCGGGAGAACCTCCATAGCTAGAGACCACTGTTCTATTTTCCTGTTACCCTCGCTCGACCCAGCTACACTCATATTACCTGAAAGGAATTGTGAAGCAAAAGGGTGAGCACAACTAGCTCAGTAAAGAATATCATGACTAAAGATAAATAAATTATCAATAGCCTTCAACAGTAATAAATCAGAGATTTAGAACATATGGTAGATGATAAAACTTTTTAACCATAGTTGCAGCGGAACGAGCAATCCATTAGAAGAGTCAAATAGACTATAAAGTCTATTATCTTCTCTATGTTAAAAGTCCACCAACAATGTTTTATCCCTGTAACATCAATCAATAATTCTTGTCCACAATCACATGTATAACTCATAATCATAATTGTAGTTATAAATTCTTCTTCTCATCCAGAACAAAGATAATTTTCATCACTTGTCTTTACCTGAAACATCAAAGATCATGGTTATACCAAATCACAGTTCCTGTTCATAATCATACTAATAATTTCATCTTTGCACTACGGCCAAAGATATTCATTTGTATCACCAGTTGGTCATGTTCATCTCAACACATGTTCATCTTTGCACTACAGGCCAAAGATATTCAACAATAGGTCATCTTTGCATTATGAGCCAAAGATATTCATCAACAACTCATCTTTGCACTACAGGCTAAAGATATTCCTCAACAGTTCATATTTGCACTACAGGCCAAATATATTCCTCAACAGTTCATATTTGCACTACATGCCAAATATATTCATATCTCAAAGAAAAATATAATCATTTTAGAATTTATATAAACAATAATTATAACCATGTTAATCAATTCAGCTTTGCACTTAAGCTAAAGATATTCAATAACAATTCATCTTTGCACTATAGGCCAAAGATATTCAATAACTGTTCATCTTTGCACTACGGCCAAAGATATTCCTTAACAGTTCATCTTTGCACTATAGGCCAAAGATATTCAATAACTGTTCATCTTTACACTCAAGTAAAAGAGAAATTCAACATCAGGGTCATAAAAATGTTATATATATGATAATAAAAACAATATAATCAATAAATAGTTTTAATCTCAAGAGTAATATTCATAAATCAACTACAATTTGGTTAGAAAAAAAAACTAATTTTGTCATGAATAGTAACTCGTGAATAGTAACTCATAAATAGTAACTCGTGAATAGTAACTCATGAATACTAACTAGTGAATAGTAACTCATGAATAGTAACTCGTGAATAGTAACTCATGAATAGTAACTCGTGAATAGTAACTCATGAATAGTAACTCATGAATAGTAACTCATGAATAATAACTCGTAAATAGTAACTCATGAATAGTAACTCATGAATAGTAACCCCGACATGAAAAGTTCTAAATTTGATAAAAAGTTCAGATCAATACTTCGGCATAATGATATTGAAGAAAATAATATCATTTAAGAAGAAATAACATTCCTTACGACAATATCCCTTACAATCCCTTACAATCCCTTACAATCCCTTATAATCCCTTACAATCCCTTACCTCAAAAGAGCAGTACTCCTGACTGGAATAACGCTGAACGAACTTGCACCGTATAGCAACACTCAAGATATCAAAATACTCACAAGAATACACTCGATATATAGAGAGAGAAAATAGAGAGAAAACTTCAGTTTCTGGTGTGATTTTTAATTTTAACCTAAGCACCCTATTTATAGGAAAGTGCTTAGAACACCAAAGCAGAAAATTTAATATAATAATAATATATTTAACAAATTTTCCTTAGCCCACCTTGACCATCTGAATTCAGCCATAACACATGTTAATGATGTCTACAAAATACAAAAAAAACGTTTTTCTAAATAAAAATAATTAAAACATCCAAAAATCAATTATTTCGGAACTTCAGAACTTCAATAATTCATAATAAATAGCCCTTTTATCAGAAAATTCAAATCTCGCGAGTTTTTATAGGAAATTCAATTCTCTACAACTTTGTAGAAGAAAGTTTTTCCAAATTCCAAACAGAAATTGACCGAAATCCATAAACGGACGATTTTACAGTCAATAATAAATTTTCGGTCAAGAATTGTGTCCACCAACACACAAAACATGTGTTAATCATTTAATGCCACAAAAATACTCTTCCTCCTCATATACTCATATATTCCACATTCATTATAAAAATACCACCATCAATATATTATTAAAATAATATATTTAAATAAATTATTTTATCAGAAAAAGATAAAATATTAATTTTTAACAATTGTCACATTAAAAATTTTCTCCATCTATATCCACATAAAATCACTATTTTCCTCACCATATAAATCAATAATTAATTATACACAAATAATATTACAGAACCACAGTACTGGCAACCAGGCCGTTCCCAGGAAAGGGCTTTCCAATAAGGATCTCTCCTTACTGGCGCGCAATTAGATGACCAAACCTCTCCTTAGACAGAACTTTCTAGACATTGCCAATAATGTTATCTAATAATATTATTCAGATAATATGAATTATTGCTCCGATAATAGAAAATATTGTGTAGTGACAATTATTAAAACAACAGAAATATAAAATATCAACGCAGCAATTATTGAATCAATAAAATAAAATACTGAACAGTAATTACTATAATAATTATTGAGTAATGCCTTCTTACGTAAAAATCAATAATTGGTGTAATACCGTGTGCTACTGTGCAACAATGCGTATTACTGTATTTTACCCACCGAGTATTCCAACAGTGTTAACGGTAACAACTACCCCATTATTTATAAACAACTTACTCTTGTCGTTTTCTTCATCCAATCGATTTCTGTTATGGGGCCCACAAAAGACTGCGCCGTCGTACGAATATTCTCCGACAGTAAGAATATTCCACGACAAAGCGAATATTCCCCGACAACAATGAATATTTTATAACCACTTGTGTATTCCGAAAAAAAATTTATATATCACCCTTAACTTTAATATTTATCAATTTAACCATTTACTAAATAGTAATTATAAGAAAAATTGAATACTTTTATTTCATAAAATTCGGGGTCTTACAATCTCCCCTCCTTATGAAATTTCGTCCTCGAAATTTACGTACCTGGTATTTCAAAGAGTTGAGAATACCTTGCTTTCATTACGGATTCCATCTTTCTTGTCATCATGATTTCTCCATTGCTCATCTCCTGTATTTCAGATATCATTCTAGAATACAGCTTCAAAAACAAAGGTTAATTTAACAAATTAACATATCACATAATATCCCGATATTATGACTGACCAACAAATAAGCTTAGGTAGGACACACTAGCGAAAGATTTACTCGTCTCTCTCCTCCTAGTCCTATTCCCCGATCTCCGCCAGAGATCATATCCCTAAGCTCTGATACCAACTGTGACTCTCATGGTGCTTCAACCACAGCACCTCACAATGGTACCTATCAGTTTGCCACCACAGAACGGCGTCCCCTACGGAGAGTCTGGCTTCGGTGCATCCCCCATCAACAGGAAGTCACCAGCGAGAGGCTCGGGGCTCTTTACTTATAGCTCTAATACCAACTGTGACGCCCCCAAAATAGGTCCATTCCATCCAACCTATTCTGAGTCGCCAAATACATGGTGCAGATAACAACTACAACTTTATTGCAATAATTGTCGTGCAAAATACAACAACACATATGCTATGAGTTTGGGTACAAATATATACCAACTGTGACTCATGTCCCAACCTTGGATAGCACGTCACAATGACACCTTACATAAAGGTATAGTCAAAAACTGTTTTAAAAATTAGAATCTTTGGGAAGTGCTCAAGGAAACCCTCATACATGGGAGGCCATGCTTCTAGGTTATGATAGTTATCATATGGACACAGAATTATCCTTGGTTGACCCAATAAACCCCAAAGAAAAACAAGAAAATTACTATCATATTCTTCCCAATGGTGAGTCTTCTCTCGACTTATCGTTATCTCAACTGTCTCTAATTGAGAATTATACTTCAAAGAAACACCAAGATTATATAGGTAGTGCTCGTAGATATACTCAGCAAGTGGATGTGCACAACCATGTCTTATGATGACTCGAGGTTGTGTGTCGTTAGACATCTTGTATGATAGTGGCAAAACACCCTTCCAACGTTGGGTTCGCTTCACCCTAGATGATTTACCAAATATAACTACTAAATGAACTTTTCTATACTGCTTCGGGAGAATCTCCATAGCTAGAGACCACTGTTCTATTTTCCTGTTACCCTCGCTCGACCCAGCTACACTCATATTACCTGAAAGGAATTGTGAAGCAAAAGGGTGAGCACAACTAGCTCAGTAAAGAATATCATGACTAAAGATAAATAAATTATCAATAGCCTTCAACAGTAATAAATCAGAGATTTAGAACATATGGTAGATGATAAAACTTTTTAACCATAGTTGCAGCGGAACGAGCAATCCATTAGAAGAGTCAAATAGACTGTAAAGTCTATTATCTTCTCTATGTTAAAAGTCCACCAACAATATTTTATCCCTGTAACATCAATCAATAATTCTTGTCCACAATCACATGTATAACTCATAATCATAATTGTAGTTATAAATTCTTCTTCTCATCCAGAACAAAGATAATTTTCATCACTTGTCTTTACCTGAAACATCAAAGATCATGGTTATACCAAATCACAGTTCATGTTCATAATCATACTAATAATTTCATCTTTGCACTACGGCCAAAGATATTCATTTGTATCACCAGTTGGTCATGTTCATCTCAACACATGTTCATCTTTGCACTACAGGCCAAAGATATTCAACAATAGGTCATCTTTGCATTATGAGCCAAAGATATTCATCAACAACTCATCTTTGCACTACAGGCTAAAGATATTCCTCAACAGTTCATATTTGCACTACAGGCCAAATATATTCCTCAACAGTTCATATTTGCACTATAGGCCAAATATATTCATATCTCAAAGAAATATAATCATTTTAGAATTTATATAAACAATAATTATAACCATGTTAATCAATTCAGCTTTGCACTTAAGCTAAAGATATTCAATAATAATTCATCTTTGCACTATAGGCCAAAGATATTCAATAACTGTTCATCTTTGCACTACAGCCAAAGATATTCCTTAACAGTTCATCTTTGCACTATAGGCCAAAGATATTCAATAACTGTTCATCTTTACACTCAAGTAAAAGAGAAATTCAACATCAGGGTCATAAAAATGTTATATATGATAATAAAAACAATATAATCAATAAATAGTTTTAATCTAAAGAGTAATATTCATAAATCAACTATAATTTGGTTAGAAAAAAAAACTAATTTTGTCATGAATAGTAACTCGTGAATAGTAACTCATGAATAGTAACTCGTGAATAGTAACTCATGAATAGTAACTCGTGAATAGTAACTCATGAATAGTAACTCGTGAATAGTAACTCATGAATAGTAGCTCGTGAATAGTAACTCATGAATAGTAACTCATGAATAATAACTCGTGAATAGTAACTCATGAATAGTAACTCATGAATAGTAATCCCGACATGAAAAGTTCCAAATTTGATAAAAAGTTCAGATCAATACTTCGGCATAATGATATTGAAGAAAATAATATCATTTAAGAAGAAATAACATCCCTTACGACAATATCCCTTACTATCCCTTACTATCCCTTACAATCCCTTACAATCCCTTATAATCCCTTACAATCCCTTACCTCAAAAGAGCAGTACTCCTGACTGGAATAACGCTGAACGAACTTGCACCGTATAGCAACACTCAAGATATCAAAATACTCACAAGAATACACTCGATATATAGAGAGAGAAATAGAGAGAAAACTTCAGTTTCTGGTGTGATTTTCAATTTTAACCTAAGCACCCTATTTATAGGAAAATGCTTAGAACACCAAAGCAGAAAATTTAATATAATAATAATATATTTAACAAATTTTCCTTAGCCCACCTTGACCATCTGAATTCAGCCATAACACATGTTAATGATGTCTACAAAATACAAAAAAAAATGTTTTTCTAAACAAAAATAATTAAAACATCCAAAAATCAATTATTTCGGAACTTCAGAACTTCAATAATTCATAATAAATAGCCCTTTTATCAGAAAATTCAAATCTCGCGTGTTTTTATAGGAAATTCAATTCTCTACAACTTTGTAGAAGAAAGTTTTTCCAAATTCCAAACAGAAATTGACCGAAATCCATAAACGGACGATTTTACAGTCAATAATAAATTTTCGGTCAAGAATTGTGTCCACCAACACACAAATTATGTGTTAATCATTTAATGCCACAAAAATACTCTTCCTCGTCATATACTCATATATTCCACATTCATTGTAAAAATACCACCATCAATATATTATTAAAATAATATATTTAAATGAATTATTTTATCAAAAAAAGATAAAATATTAATTTTTAACAATTGTCACATTAAAAATTTTCTCCATCTATATCCACATAAAATCACTATTTTCCTCACCATATAAATCAATAATTAATTATACACAAATAATATTACAGAACCACAGTACTGGCAACCAGGCCGTTCCCAGGAAAGAGGGGGCTTTCCAATAAGGATCTCTCCTTACTGGCGCGCAATTAGATGACCAAGCCTCTCCTTAGACAGAACTTTCTAGACATTGCCAATAATGTTATCTAATAATATTATTCAGATAATATGAATTATTGCTCCGATAATAGAAAATGCTGTGTAGTGACAATTATTAAAACAACAGAAATATAAAATATCAACGCAGCAATTATTGAATCAATAAAATAAAATACTGAACAGTAATTACTATAATAATTATTGAGTAATGCCTTCTTACGTAAAAATCAATAATTGGTGTAATACCGTGTGCTACTGTGCAACAATGCGTATTACTGTATTTTAACCACCGGGTATTCCAACAGTGTTAACGGTAACAACTACCTCGTTATTTATAAACAACTTACTCTTGTCGTTTTCTTCATCCAATCGCTTTCCGTTATGGGGCCCACAAAAGACTGCGCCGTCGTACGAATATTCTCCGACAGTAAGAATATTCCACGACCAAGCGAATATTCCCCGACAACAATGAATATTTTATAACCACTTGTGTATTCCGAAAAAAAATTTATATATCACCCTTAACTTTAATATTTATCAATTTAACCATTTACTAAATAGTAATTATAAGAAAAATTGAATACTTTTATTTCATAAAATTCGGGGTCTTACAATTTATGAATATTACTCTTGAGATTAAAACTATATGTTGATCATATTATTTTTTATTATCACATATAACATTTTTATAACCCTAATGATGATATTTCTCTTTAACTTGAGTGTAAAGATGGGTAGATTTTTGGTACGATCATGACTATGGGTTCTCTTTGGCCAGTAGTGCAAAGTTGAATTGTTGACTGGTATGGTCATGACCATTGAATTTATAATTGAATATCTTTAGCTTATGTGCAAAGGTGAAATGATCAACATGGTAATAATTATTGGTTATATAAATTCTAAAATGATTATATATTTCTTTGAGATAATAATATATTTGGCCTGTAGTGCAAATATGAACTATTGAGGAATATCTTTGGCCTGTAGTGTAAAGATGAGTTGTTGATGAATATCTTTGGCTCGTAGTGTAAAGATGGCATGTTGTTGAATATCTTTGGCCAGCAGTGCAAAGATAAGCATGTGTTGAGATGAACATGACCAATTGGTACAAATGAATATCTTTGGCCCATAGTGCAAAGATGAATTTATTAGTATGATTATGAACAGGAACTGTGATTTGGTATAACAATGATCTTTGATGTTTCAGGTAAAGACAAGTAATGAAAATTATCTTTGTCCTGGATGAGAAGAGGAATTTAGAACCATAAATATGATTATGAGTTATTCACATAAATGTGGATGGGAACTATTTATTTATGCTACAGGGATAAAATATTGCTGGTGGATTTTTAACATGGAGAAGATAATAGACTTTATGGTCTATTTGACTCTTCTAATGGATTGCTCGTTCCGCTGAAACTATGGTTGAAATTTTTTATCATCAACCATATGTTCTAAATCACTGATTTATTATTGATGAAGGCTATTGATAATTTAATTATCTTTAGTCATGATATTCTTTACTGAGCTAGTTGTGCTCACCCTTTTGCTTCACAATTCTTTCAGGTAATAAGAGTGTAGCTGGATCGAGCGAGGGTAACAGAAAAATAGAACGGTGGTCTCTAGCTGTGGAGGTTCTCCCGAAGCAGTATAGAAAAGTTCATTTTGTAGTTTTATTTGGTGAATCCAATAGGGTAAGGTGTACCTAACTTTGGAAGGGTGTTTTGCCACTATCATACAAGATGTCTAACGACATACAACCTTGTGTCATCATAAGACATGGTTGTGCACATCCACTTGCCGAGTATATCTACGAGCACTACCTATATAATCTTGGTGTTTGTTTGAAGTATAATTCTCAGTTAGAGACAGTGGAGATAATGTTATGACAAGAGAAGACTCACCATTGGGAAGAATATGATAGTAATCTTCTCGTTTTTCTTTGGGGTCTATTGGGTCAACCAAGGATAATTCTGTGGCCATATGATATCTATCATAACCTAGAAGCATGGCCTCCCATGTACGAGGGTTTTCTTGAGCACTTCCCAAAGATTCTAATTTCTAAAACAGTTTTTGACTATACCTTTATGTAAGGTACCAATGTGATGTGCTATCCAAGGTTGGGACATGAGTCACAGTTGGTATATATTTGTGTCCAAACTCACAGCATATGTGTTGTTGTATTTTGCACGACAATTATTGTAATAAAGTTGTAGTTATTTTCTGTACCATGTATTTGGCAACTCAGAACAGGTTGAATGGAATGGACCTATTTTGGGGGCGTCACACATATAAAGAAACGGCAACATATAATGTCGTTGCTAATCGACGACTTTCGTTGCTTTTAAAAAATAACCAGCAACAAGCATTTTCGTTGTTGATTCAGCATAATGTCGTTGCCAAATAATATAATCAGCAACGAAAATCGTTGCTAAAAAGTTTACATTCCGCAACGAAAGCAAGCTTAGACAACAAATTCCATAATTTAGTGCAACGAAAAATGTCATTGCAAAATGGTGTTAATTGCAATGAAAATGCATGGTTGTTTTCAAAAAAAAAAGTTCATTTCGTTGCCAATTAGCAGGCTTTTGCAACGAAATGGGATTTTTAGTAACAAAATTTTAGTTATTCTTCAACAATACATTTTGTTGCTAAATGATCGATATCTCTGTACGAAAGCCAAATTTCGTTGCAAAATGTATTACTTTTTGCAACGAAAAAAAGCGTTCGCTGCGGAACAATTAGCAACGCTCATTGCACAACGAAAGATGCAACGACAGTAAAGTCGTTGTCAAAACCCTTTTGTAACGAAATTTGGCACCTTTAGCAGCGAAAATCGGTTGTTGCTGAAGCCCCATTTTTTTGTAGTGTTTCTAACACCATAATATAATTTTTCATGTATTAAAATCATTTTAAAATAATTTATTTAATATTATAATTAAATAAATTAAATACCATTATTATACCAAAAATATTAAATATTTTTGAAATATATTCAGAATAATGAAAAACTAATTTTTAGGCTTTAAAATAATTTTTAGGAATTTATTATGTATTTTTAATAATTAAAAATCATTTTTCTCTATTTATTAATGAAAATAATTAATTTTTTAAGAAACTGTCGCTAAAGAGTGCCTACAGCGATAGAACTGTCGCTATATGTGTTCTTCGTGTTCTTGAGCATTCATAGTCAGTTTACAAGTTAGCTAGTTTGACCACCAATTAATCTTTGGTTATTATGTTTCTAGGCTTGCTAATGGGTTATGATTGTAGTCCTAGTGTAATACTACAATCACAAACAAGTTCCATTGCAATAACATCACATAACAGCAAGATCCAAGCCTGCAAAGTTACTGTCAGAGGCCTGTTAGGTTTTTTGGGTTACCTAAAAACCCAGACAGGTTCGAGTGCTATGTGGCTCAAATATCTTAGGGTTCTGGTCATGTTTTTGGTGTTATAATGCTTTCACCTTGTAGTTCTCATGTCAAAGAACATATATATATATATATATATATATATATATATATATATATATATATATATATATCATAACTATATCAAAATCACAAGATTCAATCCGGTCAACTCTTGGCAGAGAAAACGGTTCTTGAAGATTATCGGTTACCCAAAAACTTCATACGGCCAGTTGGTCAACGGTTATTTGACCACGGTTAATTTTCATTCTAGGCAAGATCCGGGTGATATAAAAGCATGGAGGTGTAGTGCTCATGTCAGGTTACAAGAACAAAACAACAACGTGGCCAAACTCATTACCAGAAGCAAGATCCGAAGCGATCAAAATGCTTGTCAGACTTTATGGGTTTCTGGGTTGTCTAGAAATTCAGTTGGTCATGTTCGGTCAACGACCTTTGACCCTTAATAAATTTTGATCTACTCACGATCTGGGCTTGATTTAAGTTCCAGATCAAAGCCTACATGGCAAAGAACAGATCCATAACATAAAACACACTAAACATCTAACACAGAAGAATCTAGAGGCCCTGACATAGGACTGTCAGGCCACTTTTTTCCAATTTTCCAGATTTCTAAAAATGCTATTTTCGTGCATCTAAGTGTTATAGATCCATGACCTATCAACCCAGATTACCAAATGACACCTTAATACATAACTTTAAACCACCAATTACAACATTAACATAAGATCACATGATTTTCTAAAATTTAGGGTTTTATACCTTTTCTAGTTTGATCTTGATTTTTTGATCCTTGATCCTGTCATTGGAGGGCTAATATGATAATTTAGCTTTGATCCTCACTCTCTCTCACTCTAAGTCCCGAAATTGAAGAGAGAGAATGGGCTTGGAGAAATGAAAAAATAAAGTATGCATTTTCTCTCTCTTAATCTATATAAATGATATGATACAATGTATTTGATCTAACAAGTTGGCTGATACAATGGATATATGGCACATGGGAGATATATAGTTGGTAAACAACTCTTATTTTGGAAAAATTTGCACTCAACCTATTAAAAATGTGACAAAAAGGCATTTTAGACACTTTCCTTCCAAATTTAAAGGCACAAATGACATTTGCCCTAACCCTTAGGGTTTAGGGTTTAACCCTTAGATTTTTGCAATTTAACTTCTAAGATTTCCAAATTTCGGTTATCAAAATAGAAAATTAATATTTCTAAATTATAATTAGGATTCTATAATTATATTAAAATTTCCTAATCATAATTCAAGATTGATAATTAGGATTAATATTTTCTAATTAAAATTACTAATTTAGCAATCAGGGTCATAATTGTACATTAGGGTTTATAAATAGAAAATATTCTTTCTAGTTTAGAAAATAGGTTTCCTAATTAGATTAGGGTTTCCTAATTACTTATAACTTGAAAATTAGGATTAATGTTTCCTAATTAACATTAAAATTATTAAACTAATAATTAGGTTTTTCCTAATTATAAATTAGGGTTTCTCTAATCTAGAAATTAGGATTTTCTACATCAATTAGGGTTTCAAACATTAAAATAAGGGTTTTCTAATTAATTATTAGAGTTTTCCTAATTAAGTCTATAATCACAAATACATACCTTGAAATTCCCAATTTAGGGTTTTCAAATTCCGAATTAGGATTTCGGATTCCCGAAACTGAAATTATGGTTTCCAGAACCGGTTTTAGGGTTTCTTATTAATAGTAAGAATTTTCTAATTGAACGTTGACGTTCTTAATATAATACTAGGGTTTGCCATTGATATAGGTTATCTGGTCAACCCTTGACCCTTAACCACATATTGTACACATATACAACCATATACACATAACATATACACGTAAACCCTTAATCCTGAATAATTCACCCAAAAAATTTTAAATTCACAAAATTCCTTCCCGGAAATGTCAAATCCATTCACTTATTTTATGTCTAGGTTTATTGTTTAACCTTTAATCCATCATTTAAGATTTAAATAATTATCTAAATTATCGGGTTGCCACATTCACCCCTTATTCTAAAAATTTCGTCCCCGAAATTTACCTTACACCTTATACCATGCACCATGCACCATTCATACACAGCATCACATGCTACCCAATACATTCCTCAAAAGGGTAAAATTTTCAAATATTGCTGAGGAGTCATACAGACTATTATCTGTCATTTTCGCAAAGGTTTTATGGAAATTCATGAGCAAACCGCACTGGTCTTATGAACGTAGTGGGTGATCAGCCCGTTCTGTCCTGTACTGGCCCAGTAATACTGGTGATTGGAATAATTTTTTTCCCGTACCTTCTATAACATCCGCCTTAGGCGCACAAAATTTTTAACTCAGTCTTATCATAGAATTCCGTACCAAAACAATTTGGTTCGGGAAAGTTTTCAAAGAACGCTTAGAATTTTCATAAACGTTGGTCTAGCCGAATCAAATAGCATAGACTCATATCAATAATTCAATTCAATCGAAATATTTAGGTATAGCCAAACCTCGTTGGCAAATTAGAATTTTAAAAAAAATTAGTTTGAAAATGACGTCATGATGTCGTACTGTATTAACAGCCCGTTTGAGGATGCCGTCACCGAGTGACTTTGTCATAACACATCATACAATATTGGAACAACGATTTTAGATCATATTTAACACTAAGTATTCCTGCATTTATAACTCCATCAACTTTTTATCATCTCTGCACCAGGTTACATGGTACATAAGTGATAAATAAAAATATAATTTTGATATTTCAAATCATTATCATCTAGTTGAAATAAGTAACATAGACTACTCTTTAAATCGTTCAAAAACCATTGCAATTCAGTTTTATCATCTCAACAGGTAGCGATGTGTCGGTGGCCCGAAGTCCACTTGTAGCGAATGTGTTGTTTGAGTTGTGATTCTGAGGACAGAATCCTTTTAAGAGGGGAATGATGTAACATTCCATATTTTTTTTTTAAATGTAAGTTATAAATATTTATTGATTTATATAAATATTTATTGGATATGTTATTGTTGATTAAATAATTGTTCAATTTGAGTGATGTGGTTTATTTAATTATTTGTTGAATAAATAATTAAATATTAAATATTAAATATTTATTGGCAATATTAAATATTTATTGAATTATATGGCAATTTGAGTTGATGTGATTTAATTAATTATTTGTTGAGTAAATAAGTAAGGAGCTAAATAAATTAATTATTATGAGATTTTATAATAATGGAGTTTAATTTAATAAGCTAGAGAGCTTATAATGATTTTAAATAAATAATAATATTTAAATGAGAAATTGTAGTTTGAAATGTTAGTTGATTAAATGAAATTATAATTGTAAAAAGAATTATAATTGTTTATGTGTTAAAGTAATTTAATAGATTAGCGTTTAATTGATTTATTAATTTAATAAAGGTGTGACTAATAACCTTGCTATATAGGAGTTACCAAAATAAATTAAAAGAGTTTAATGTGGTTTTACCAAACATGTCTTATGGCATAATAACTCTTTATCTAATTGAGTTTTAACAAACAAGGCATAAAGATTAATGAGTTATTTTATTTAGACTAACCAAACAAGCCTTATGGCTTTTGATTTTCAAAACCTTTAACTGATGTCAGTTATATATCTTATATTTATAATATACAATTATTATAATTATAATTATATACGTTATATTTTAGTACGTATGTTAGAGAGAGAAAAGAGTTCAGAAGAAGGAAAATAGAGAAAGAAAGAACTCAGAGGAAGAAGAAGAAGAAAAGAAGAAAAGTGAGAGAATTCTAGAGAGAATTGAGAGATTATTAACAGGTTTTGGAGAAAAGCTTGACAATCAAAGAGTTAGGACCATCATCTTCTTCATAATCCAAGGTAGGCCATCTTCTTCTTTACAAAACTCTAAAAGTTTTTTTTCCCAAAAAGTTTCTGTGAAAAATTTATGAAAAGAAATTTTGGTTGTTTTGGTTATAAGTTTATATAATTAGCAATTGTAGATGTGTTTCATGAGTTATGCATGATTATATAGAGTTTAATTCATGTATGTATATATTTTATGAAGAAATTGTTTTACAGAGAATTTTATGAATGAGAATGGGTTATTTTTAAAATGGAAATTTAGGTTTAATTAGTTGTTGTATTGATAAATTGATTATAAGAATTGCTAGAGTGTAAAATCAAAATCATGATGCTTGGAAATCTCTGTTTTGATTGAATAACAAAATCACAGTATTGGTTTTCATGAAAAATATCAAAATATAGAGTTTTGCCAAAAATATTAAAATTGGGTGTTGAATATTTGATGTTTGTGCTAATTGATGAGTAGAAACATGTTAGAAGTCGTTAGTATACGATTATATGATGTCTATATGCAATTTACATGATAATCGACTTATTAGATTCGAGCTTTTTGGCCAAATTGGTTTTTCTGGTACTGTTGCCGAGGCTGTCGCCGGATTCTGGAGTCTGGCGCCGCGGCGCGACTCCAGTAGTACTTTAGTGGCGCCTTAGCGCCATGTCCGCGCCCCAGCGCCATGGTTCGCGCCGCAGCGCCGTGTCCCGCGCCCCAGCGCCGTGTCCCGCGCCCCAGCGCCACTGTTCCGCGCCCCGGCGCCGGAAAAGTGGCCTAGTTGGGCAGTTTTGGCCTCCTGTAGTAAAATGGCCA
Source organism: Panax notoginseng (assembly GCA_016801055.1). Lineage (NCBI taxonomy): Eukaryota > Viridiplantae > Streptophyta > Magnoliopsida > Apiales > Araliaceae > Panax > Panax notoginseng. The sequence continues at coordinate 79,496,905 of CM029017.1, read as the reverse complement.
TAACTTTTTCATACGAACTCCGATTTAGGTAATTCAAGATGATTCGGAAAGAGGACGAGTAGACCTACAACTTTCATTCTTTAAGTTTATTTATTTGAGGTCTGTAACAGTAGTCAAAATGGTCATCTTTATGACTGTTGTGTATTTGGAGCCAATCGGAGGGCGTCGGGATGCACGAATGCAAGTGCAACCCTTTGGGTATTAGTATAACTTAATGATAACATGTTGGACATGTATTAGGATGTTATATCAAGTTGTTAATGTACACGTGGTGTAATGGCATGATCATTTAGGTAGTTGTAATAAAGCTAAAATGTAATGTTCATGAAAGATGTGCTGTGTTTAAACTTAAACTTAGTTAGTAGCTATACTAAGAGTAATAAAGGAACTCATAAAGGTAATGTTAGTGTAACTAATGTGTATTATCAATGCATATGATATGTGTAGGACTTGGGGTGAATGTGAATAGTAATTGTTTAACCTACACGCGAGGCAAGTTCCCTAACCTTTTCTACTTTATTATTCAGCAAGGTTACTTTTCACTGTTATGTTATACTTATGCAAGTTCTCTAACTCCAAACTTCATTGTGCAAGTTTGAATTCGTTAAACACATTATCGCTTTAATTCCATTTCAATTGTACAAATTGCTAACTTTACACTTTCGTAGAGTTAGATTGTTTATTGTTGATTAAGCTCGTGTATCTATTGGTTTATGAGGATGCATGTTATGATTATTCCATGATTATGCTATTAAATTATTCCTAAAGCATGATGTTAGTTTATAAATATCAATTCAACTATGATTATTCCATAGTATACAGTTATGTTGTTTGTAATCAACTAACCCTTAGTTGATTACCGTTAAATTCTAAATTACCCCATGATGTATCCAAACCAAACTCACTTTGGTACGGACTTGTATTCTAAATACTGAGAAGAACAACTCTTTTATAAGAGGTTACGCTTAGCGTTGAAATGATTGTGCACAATACATTGTACGAAGGGTTGATCCCCCTAAGTACGTGAAGTCCTTATAGTCTTATGACTGTTAAAGTTTAAGTTGAAAAATTACTTATAACTGTGGACATGATTCGTGGTCAATAGACCCTCAGTAATTGATTAAAGTTTTTAGAAAGTAATAGAATTTATTGTTCAGTTCTATTAAACCTAATGTTGGTACATGATGTAAAGTTAACTGATTTATTTATTATTATTTCAAGTGGGCCTTGTTTGCTCACTCTTGCCTGTAAAATTTCTTACAGCTAAGGTTGAAACTGGTGATGTACCTAGCACCAGTAAAGGGAAAGGAAAGATGAAACAATGCTGAAGACCTGTAATAGATTGAATAGTTTATTTTCAGACTTGTTTAAGGATTGTAATGAAGTTTATATTAATTTATTTTCCGCATGAATGAATGTTTGTAAAGGTTAGATAACCTGGGAGATTTTTATTTAAGTTTAATCCTGTATGGGCAGGTTTTATTTATTCAATTTTATCAATTGGGTAGTTAGTAATGAATGTTTTGATTACGTGAACACCAAATCTTGAGGAAATGAAGTACCAGGATTTGGGGGTGTCTCAGGTTGGTATCAGAGCTTTAGGTTATGAACCTTAGGTGGGGGAAAAAGCCTTAGGAAGTAACCTTTTGAAAAGATAGTGGAGTTAACTCTTATCGAGTTTTAAGAAAGAAGTAATAAAACACTTATGCGCTTATGTGTTTATAACTTATGTGCTCGCGAGTGTCAATTAGAATGATTAATAACTAAAACTTTAAAATTTTGTTGTCAGGATGACTAATGTCGGAGAATCTAGTCAGACTAGGGAGGAGGGACCTCTAATGCCTATAGAGGAGGAGCCTCGCGACATTCAGGTAGTTTGGGAACAACTACTGCCACGGGAGTCAGCCCTGTTGGTCACAGTAGTTGAGGATGAGGATGATGATGTGGAGACAGACGAGGAGGATCCCGTGGAGTTACCACAGGAGGATGAGGATGACGAGGATGAGGAGGAAAGGATTCCGCTCAACTCGATTGCTGGACGTGTATACGATGAGGTGCATGACCGTAACGTGGAACTTCAGGATATAGTTGAGGAGTTACAGGAGATAGTAGCTGAACAACAGACTACAATTACACAAAAAGACGGCGAGATCCAGGATCGTGATGAACGACTGACAAACGCCGAGGAGAAGCTGACACAGACTGAAGGGGAGAAGGAACAACTGATCGAGACGGTCGTGGAACTGAAGAAAAAGCTGAATGAAGAAGATACCAAGAGGGCGAGAGCTGAAGACGCATACGAGGAAGCTTATCAATGAACTGGAAGAGCAGTAAGGGACGCACAAGCAAAGCGGATGAAGATGGAAGAGATGGATAAAGTATTCAATACCGTGATCAATCGAGCTCAAGATCGGGTCATGGGTTATCCAATTCAGTTCGAGACTCTGCCATCATACGTGTTAGATCGCCGAACCATGTTCCGTGTTATGGAAGAAGAGCGTCAAAAGGCGACTGATTATCTTAATAGATCATCGTAGGAAATTTGTCTGTTTTGCAAATAATAAGTGTTAAATAATGTGTAAGTCCCGAGTGTTAAGTAACCATGGGATATGAGAATGATGATGTTGCCCTGAAACTTTTGTAGTTCAGGAAAGTAATGTAGATAGCAGAGATGCTATTGTGTTATGTTTTCAAAAGTTATGAATAAATAAAAGTTATTATTTTATTCAAAGTGTTATGTGCTATGTGATTATTTCTTTGTTGAGGCAAATTAATTAGAAATACGTAAAGAAGTTGAGTAGTGGTCTAATAGATGATTTCTTTAATAGAAAATGCCTCCCAGACGTCAACCAACACGACAGAGAACCACCGAAGAAGCTAATGACAGTGTTGATGCGAATCCCGTTCAACAACTAGTGGCACTATTTACAGGAGCGTTGCAGAATCAACCTCAAAACCAAGGCACAACGTTTAAGAAGTTTAAGGCGGTCGGACCACCTGAATTCCGTGGGTCCATGAATCCAGTTGAAGCTCAAACCTGGATTATGAAAATAGAGAAGGTGTTCGATGTCGCTAGGGTAGGGGATGAGCAGAAGACTGCTTTCGCAACTTTCATGTTGAAAGCAGAAGCTAGTTATTGGTGGCAAGCCAATAAAACTCGGGAAGGGCCAGGAGTGATGACCTGGGATAGGTTCAAGGAACTGTTCTTCGAGACCTATTTCCCGGAGAGTTCAAAGAGTCAGCTGGAAGTACAGTTTCTGGAGCTGAAGCAAGGGACGATGTCGGTATCCGAGTATGCCGCAAAATTTAACGAGTTGGCGAGGTTTGCGCCATATCAGGTTAGCACAGACGAACGCAAAGCGAAGAGGTTTGAACAGGACTGAAGCCCTGGCTGTACAGTAGGGTTTCCCTGTTCCAGTTGAAGACATTTGCAGCAGTAATGGAGAAAGCAATACTCGCTGAAGGTGGAGGAGAGGCGGTGACCAAATTCAACCAGGAACAAAAGAAGAAGAAGAATGAGAATGAAATGAAGAATGGAGGTGGCAGAAGTGGAAATAACAACAACAACAACAACAACAACAACAGCTTGAAGAGGAAGTGGAATGGGAACGGGGGAGCTGGAAACCAGCAGGGTAACCAGCAAAACAAAAAGTTTGAAGCATGTGCGACATGCGGGAAATTTCACAAGGGTGCGTGCTTGATGGGGAAACGAGTTTGCTACAATTGTGGCCAGGAGGGTCACATCGCCCCAAATTGCACTCAACCAAAGAAGAAGGCGTGCTTCACGTGCGGATCCAAGGATCATTTTGCTCGTGAATGCCCTAAGAAGAAGGAGGGAGGGACAACCAAAAACAATGGAGGAGGTAACAATGGAGGTACATGGGCTATTACAGGACCTGCAGCATCAAACAAACCCACAGCCAGAACCCTCAACATGACTGTGCAAGATGCTGTACAATCAAAAGATGTGGTGTCAGGTATTATCCCAATCAATGATATTAATGCATATGTATTATTTGATTCGGGTGCTACTTGCTCGTTTATATCTGATGAATTTGCCAAAAGGTTAGAATTGCCTAGAGAAGAACTGAATTTTCCTTTGAACATAGAAATTGCGAATAAGGAAATAATCCCTGTTAGGTTCGTTTACAAGAACTGTAGGGTAAACATTAAGGGGAATATCTTGTTAGTAGATTTGATTCCGATTAGACTCGGGGAATTTGATGTAATTTTGGGAATGGATTGGTTGTTCAATTATGGAGTAGTAATTGACTGCCAAAAGAAGTGTGTAAATCTTATGACTCCGTCAAAGGTAGTATTTTATGGTAGCAAGTCGCCAAGACAAATGAAATGTCTGACGACTATGCAGGCCAAGAAGTTGTTGAGTCAAGGTTGTGTGGGCTATTTAGCTTACATAGTCGATACTCAGAAGAAAGGTGTGAAATTAGAAGAAATACCGGTAGTGAGAGAATTCGAAGACGTGTTTCCAGAAGATTTGCCAGGACTTCCGCCGGACAGAGAAATTGAATTCGTGATCGACTTAGTGCCGGGAACAGCACCGATATCAAAGGCTTCGTACAGAATGGCTCCGGTAGAAATGAAGGAACTGATGGTACAATTGCAAGAACTGCTAGACAAGAAGTATATTCAACCAAGTGTATCGCCGTGGGGAGCGCCAGTTTTATTCGTGAAGAAGAAGGACGGGTCAATGCGTCTTTGCATTGATTACAGGGAGTTAAACAAAGTCACTATTAAAAACAAATACCCGTTGCCAAGAATAGATGACTTGTTTGACCAGTTGAAGGGTGCTAAATACTTTTCGAAAATTGATTTGAGAAGTGGGTATCACCAGTTGAAAGTGAGGAAGGAGGATATACCACGAACGGCATTCAGAACTCGGTATGGACATTACGAGTTTCTGGTGATGTCTTTTGGTTTAACAAATGCCCCTGCCGCGTTCATGGATTTGATGAACAGGGTATTTAAACCATTTTTAGACAAGTTCGTAGTGGTGTTTATCGACGACATTCTGGTGTATTCCAAAACTCAAGAAGAACACGTGGAACATTTACGTCTGACATTGGAGACACTAAGAAAGGAAAAGTTGTACGCGAAATTCACTAAGTGTGAATTTTGGCTCGACCGTGTACAATTTTTGGGTCATGTGATTGACAAAGATGGGATTTCAGTAGATCCATCGAAAGTGGAAGCTGTAATCAATTGGGAACAACCAAGAACACCTTCGGAGGTGAGGAGTTTCTTGGGGCTGGCCGGTTATTATAGAAGATTCATTCAAGATTTTTCTAAGATAGCCACTCCGTTAACAAATTTGACACGAAAAGCTGTGAAATTCGTTTGGACAGAAAAGTGTGAAGAGAGCTTCCAAGATTTGAAGAAAAAGCTAAGTATGGCACCTGTGTTAACCCTACCAGATAATACAGGAAATTTTGTGGTGTATAGTGATGCCTCACACAAAGGGTTGGGTTGTGTTCTTATGCAGAACGGCAAAGTTATTGCCTATGCATCAAGACAATTGAAAGATTATGAGAAAGGGTATCCGACTCATGATTTGGAATTGGCTGCAGTGGTATTTGCTCTCAAGATATGGAGACACTATCTTTATGGAGAGAAATGTGAGATCTACACAGACCACAAAAGTTTGAAGTATATTTTCACTCAGAAAGATTTGAACCTGCGTCAGAGAAGGTGGATGGAACTGATAAAAGATTATGATTGTGAGATCTTTTATCATCCGGGCAAAGCGAATGTGGTTGCGGATGCTTTAAGTAGGAAAGGTCGGGAAAAATTAATGCTGCTAACAACTCAGGAGGAGCTCATTTCAGCAATGACAAAGTTAGAACTGGAAATCAAATTTCCACAGGAATCCGACGAACAATTATTTCAGATAGAAGCTGGTCCAACTTTAATGGACAAAGTGAAGAGTGCCCAACTACAAGACGAAGAGTGTGCGAAAATCAAAGAGAATTTGATTGAAGGCGGTGATGTAAAATACAAGATCGACACCGAAGGGTTACTACGGTTTGAGGGAAGGATCTGGGTTCCAGCAGCACCAGAACTGAAAGAAGAAATTTTGATCGAAGCTCATAGCTCAAAATATTCAATTCATCCAGGGAGCACGAAAATGTATCAAGATTTGCGCCGACATTTTTGGTGGCCAAATTTAAAAAGGGATGTCGCGGAATGTGTAGCAAAGTGCTTAACATGTCAGAGAGTAAAAGCCGAACATCAAAGACCCAGCGGATTGCTTCAACCGTTGGAAATACCGAAATGGAAGTGGGAGCATATCACGATAGATTTTGTGGTGGGTCTTCCAACTACTCAAAAAGGATACGATGCGATTTGGGTAATAGTAGACAGACTGACAAAATCTGCACACTTTTTGCCAATAAAGATTAGATTCAATCTTGATCAGCTGGCAAAACTATATATTAAAGAGATCGTTGCAAGACATGGAGTTTCAGTGTCAATTGTGTCAGACAGAGATCCGAGGTTCACATCAAACTTCTGGAAGAGACTACAAGAATGTATGGGAACACAGTTGCGAATGAGTACGGCATATCATCCGCAAACAGATGGCCAAAGCGAACGAACGATCCAGACATTAGAAGATATGTTGAGAGCATGCGTCATGGATTTCAAAGGAAGCTGGGAAGAGCAATTACCGTTGGTGGAATTCGCCTACAATAATAGTTATCACGCGAGCATCGGCATGCCGCCTTACGAAGCGTTATACGGCAGAAAGTGCAGAACTCCACTGTACTGGGATGAAGTTGGAGAACGTCAACTGTTAGGACCAGAATTGGTGCAACAAACTGCTGAGGTTATCAAACTCATCAGGATAAGATTAGTAGCAGCTCAAGACCGACAGAAGAAGTATGATGATCAACACAGGCAAGATCGTGCATTTGACGTAGGAGCTATGTATTCCTAAAAGTTTCTCCTTGGAAGGGGAAAATTCGTTTTGGTAAAAAGGGAAAACTAAGCCCGAGGTTTATTGGACCCTTTGAAGTGCTGCGAAGAGTGGGAGAAGTGGCTTATGAGGTAGCTCTACCTCCAGAGTTGGAAAACATTCATAATATTTTTCATATTTCGGTGTTACGACCATATAAACCCGATTACAAGCACGTAATCGAGTACGAACCATTGCAGTTCGAGAAAGATTTGTCTTATGAAGAGATTCCTATCCAGATAGTCGACAGGAAAGAACAAGTGCTCAGGAATAAAGTGATACCTTCTGTGAAGGTGATTTGGAGGAACCACAACGCTGAAGAAGCAACGTGGGAACTCGAAGAGAAAATGTTGAAAGAATACCCTGAGTTATTTGTTTAATCTGTGTCTTCGATTCTGAGGACAGAATCTTTGTAAGTAGGGAAGAATGTAGCGAATGTGTTGTTTGAGTTGTGATTCTGAGGACAGAATCCTTTTAAGAGGGGAATGATGTAACATTCCATATTTTTTTTTTAAATGTAAGTTTTAAATATTTATTGATTTATATAAATATTTATTGGATATGTTATTGTTGATTAAATAATTGTTCAATTTGAGTGATGTGGTTTATTTAATTATTTGTTGAATAAATAATTAAATATTAAATATTAAATATTTATTGGCAATATTAAATATTTATTGAATTATATGGCAATTTGAGTTGATGTGATTTAATTAATTATTTGTTGAGTAAATAAGTAAGGAGCTAAATAAATTAATTATTATGAGATTTTATAATAATGGAGTTTAATTTAATAAGCTAGAGAGCTTATAATGATTTTAAATAAATAATAATATTTAAATGATAAATTGTAGTTTGAAATGTTAGTTGATTAAATGAAATTATAATTGTAAAAAGAATTATAATTGTTTATGTGTTAAAGTAATTTAATAGATTAGCGTTTAATTGATTTATTAATTTAATAAAGGTGTGACTAATAACCTTGCTATATAGGAGTTACCAAAATAAATTAAAAGAGTTTAATGTGGTTTTACCAAACATGTCTTATGGCATAATAACTCTTTATCTAATTGAGTTTTAACAAACAAGGTATAAAGATTAATGAGTTATTTTATTTAGACTAACCAAACAAGCCTTATGGCTTTTGATTTTCAAAACCTTTAACTGATGTCAGTTATATATCTTATATTTATAATATACAATTATTATAATTATAATTATATACGTTATATTTTAGTACGTATGTTAGAGAGAGAAAAGAGTTCAGAAGAAGGAAAATAGAGAAAGAAAGAACTCAGAGGAAGAAGAAGAAGAAAAGAAGAAAAGTGAGAGAATTCTAGAGAGAATTGAGAGATTATTAACAGGTTTTGGAGAAAAGCTTGACAATCAAAGAGTTAGGACCATCATCTTCTTCATAATCCAAGGTAGGCCATCTTCTTCTTTACAAAACTCTAAAAGTTTTTTTTCCCAAAAAGTTTCTGTGAAAAATTTATGAAAAGAAATTTTGGTTGTTTTGGTTATAAGTTTATATAATTAGCAATTGTAGATGTGTTTCATGAGTTATGCATGATTATATAGAGTTTAATTCATGTATGTATATATTTTATGAAGAAATTGTTTTACAGAGAATTTTATGAATGAGAATGGGTTATTTTTAAAATGGAAATTTAGGTTTAATTAGTTGTTGTATTGATAAATTGATTATAAGAATTGCTAGAGTGTAAAATCAAAATCATGATGCTTGGAAATCTCTGTTTTGATTGAATAACAAAATCACAGTATTGGTTTTCATGAAAAATATCAAAATATAGAGTTTTGCCAAAAATATTAAAATTGGGTGTTGAATATTTGATGTTTGTGCTAATTGATGAGTAGAAACATGTTAGAAGTCATTAGTATACAATTATATGATGTCTATATGCAATTTACATGATAATCGACTTATTAGATTCGAGCTTTTTGGCCAAATTAGTTTTTTTGGTACTGTTGCCGAGGCTGTCGCTGGATTCTGGAGTATGGCGCCGCGGCGCGACTCCAGTAGTACTTTAGTGGCGCCTTAGCGCCATGTCCGCGCCCCAGCGCCATGGTTCGCGCCGCAGCGCCGTGTCCCGCGCCCCAACGCCGTGTCCCGCGCCCCAGCGCCGTGGCCCGCACCCCAGCGCCGTGGCCCGTGCCCCAGCACCGTGTCCCGCGCCCCAGCGCCACTGTTCCGCGCCCCGACGCCGGAAAAGTGGCCTAGTTGGGCAGTTTTGGCCTCCTGTAGTAAAATGGCCATAACTTTTTCATACAAACTCCGATTTAGGTAATTCAAGATGATTCGGAAAGAGGACGAGTAGACCTACAACTTTCATTCTTTAAGTTTTTTTATTTGAGATCTGTAACAGTAGTCAAAATGGTTATCTTTATGACTGTTGTGTATTTGGAGCCAATCGGAGGGCGTCGGGATGCACGAATGCAAGTGCAACCCTTTGGGTATTAGTATAACTTAATGATAACATGTTGGACATGTATTAGGATGTTATATCAAGTTGTTAATGTATACGTGGTGTAATGGCATGATCATTTAGGTAGTTGTAATAAAGCTAAAATGTAATGTTCATGAAAGATGTGCTGTGTTTAAACTTAAACTTAGTTAGTAGCTATACTAAGAGTAATAAAGGAACTCATAAAGGTAATGTTAGTGTAACTAATGTGTATTATCAATGCATATGATATGTGTAGGACTTGGGGTGAATGTGAATAGCAATTGTTTAACCTACATGCGAGGCAAGTTCCCTAACCTTTTCTACTTTATTATTCAGCAAGGTTACTTTTCACTGTTATGTTATACTTATGCAAGTTCTCTAACTCCAAACTTCATTGTGCAAGTTTGAATTCGTTAAACACATTATCGCTTTAATTCCATTTCAATTGTACAAATTGCTAACTTTACACTTTCGTAGAGTTAGATTGTTTATTGTTGATTAAGCTCGTGTATCTATTGGTTTATGAGGATGCATGTTATGATTATTCCATGATTATGCTATTAAATTATTCCTAAAGCATGATGTTAGTTTATAAATATCAATTCAACTATGATTATTCCATAGTATACAGTTATGTTGTTTGTAATCAACTAACCCTTAGTTGATTACCGTTAAATTCTAAATTACCCCATGATGTATCCAAACCAAACTCACTTTGGTACGGACTTGTATTCTAAATACTGAGAAGAACAACTCTTTTATAAGAGGTTACGCTTAGCGTTGAAATGATTGTGCACAATACATTGTACGAAGGGTTGATCCCCCTAAGTACGTGAAGTCCTTATAGTCTTATGACTGTTAAAGTTTAAGTTGAAAAATTACTTATAACTGTGGACATGATTCGTGGTCAATAGACCCTCAGTAATTGATTAAAGTTTTTAGAAAGTAATAGAATTTATTGTTCAGTTCTATTAAACCTAATGTTGGTACATGATGTAAAGTTAACTGATTTATTTATTATTATTTCAAGTGGGCCTTGTTTGCTCACTCTTGCCTGTAAAATTTCTTACAGCTAAGGTTGAAACTGGTGATGTACCTAGCACCAGTAAAGGGAAAGGAAAGATGAAACAATGCTGAAGACCTATAATAGATTGAATAGTTTATTTTCAGACTTGTTTAAGGATTGTAATGAAGTTTATATTAATTTATTTTCCGCATGAATGAATGTTTGTAAAGGTTAGATAACCTGGGAGATTTTTATTTAAGTTTAATCCTGTATGGGCAGGTTTTATTTTTTCAATTTTATCAATTGGGTAGTTAGTAATGAATGTTTTGATTACGTGAACACCAAATCTTGAGGAAATGAAGTACCAGGATTTGGGGGTGTCTCACCACTCATACACAATAGTCACCAGGAGTTGAGAATATAAATTCATTTTCAAAATTACATAGTGCGTTTTTAGCTTGATGTCAAAAATTTCGAGTCTAGCATAGCTAGAAGATTTGGAAAACGTATATCTCCACTAATGATCAATTGCTTAGTAATCTATCTATTCCTATTATCCTCAATACTCCTTTCACACGTGGTTCTACCCAGTTCGTTAAACCGCACTCATGAGTTTAGGAACTTTCCACAATCATATGAGTTTAAGAACTTGTCATAGCAAGACCTTTGGCGTCCATTTGCTGAGGGGTTCATAAACGTTTCATATAATTATGAGTCACGAACGTATCATAAGTATGAGTTTTAAGAACTCGTACTTAACCTTATATTCTCTACCTATACCTTATCTATCTGATATACACATGAGAAACGAATCACCCTCTTAACATGCATATAGCAAATAGCGCGACACAGATCTAATCTTAACTCCCTTCTCAATAAAAAATTCATTAAATCCGTATCCATAATCCTTTCTTGAATCTGTACCAATTCATAGTACAAAATACACATCAATCTTGCTATAAACATTTCAATCATTAGATTGATTCTTCTCCCTGCTATCACCTTATTAGATCACGAGGTGATCTCATCGTATATGTTACGATTCATTTCTATACTATGATCGTTTTATTTTATGATCTCTTGTCCCTGTACGTTGTCTTTTAGACTCTATCTATTCACCATTAATGTTCACCTTTATTATCTGAGTTAGGGAACTCTGTATTTTAATAAATCGCTGAGATTCGTCTTTGAATCTTACCGACACACTAACTCTATTTGAGTTAGTACTTATCCTAATCATTGCGGTTATTAGTTTCAGGTATTCCTACCTAAGGTTCATAAGCTATAGCTTTGATACCAACTGTGAGAGCCCCAGATCCGGGTCCCGAATCACCGCGGATCCGGTACAATCATTCTATCACTATTACAGAAGATATAAACATAAATTATTTATACAATACATTTATACACTTTTCCCCAAGGTCGAGTAACCTTCACATATACACAATTCATTATCCTGTCTAACATATAACATTATTATTATACTGTACTCTTACATTTCTAGCTGCACATATTATCCCAAGTTGGACTTGGCCTTGTCCTTTCTTGTATCCGACGTATTCGTCTTAATCTGCAATGTTAATCATAATATAGCAAGGGTGAGCAAGAAGTTTACCCAGCAAGTTTAAGTTCAATAAATTAAGGATATATCATGATTGAAAGAATTGAACAAAAGCTGGCTACAGTTCTATAATATAATTACGAACTAGCATGAATAAATTTTACATAGCTGCATGAACATTGAACATGAACATATATATATATATATATATATATATATATATATATATATATATATATATATATGGACCTAATGATAATGTAGGTGATCATCCTTTCATACCTGATGAATACATGCAGTATGCACAGAGTGCGATTTAATAATTGTTAGACATGGCAATCAGAAATGATTAACCACGAGTATAATTAAATAATACAACTCGAGGTCGAGTTAAGAAAAACTTGCCTGATCTGTTGATTATCTATATGCAATTTAATAAGCTTTGTCTGAAGACCTATTATTAATAATATTGAGTTCCAAGTATTAGAATAATATCATCACAGTATTTAACATAACCAAACACATTATCACATAACCCTATCAGTCTATAACACACATAAGACCTAACCTTAAGTCAAACTTTTATAGTCCGAGTCGAGTTCGGTACAATTCTGACATCCCGACGGCCTAGTCAGACAATTATCGAGTTTAAGTTCAATTAAACTCTGGTTAAACACTTAACAATAATCTTATATAATTTTATTATCAGTCAAAATAATTTTCGTAAGCTCGTAATAATTTTCAGATAATTATTACCATTTATCATGATTTTTCATTCTTTAATATCGTATTTATATGAATTAAATACCACATAATTCCTTATTCATTAATATTTATTTAATATCAAATATTAATAAAAATCATAACATAATATTATAATATATTTATAATATATCAAAGTATTTTTAATACCTTAAAATCATATTTATATAATTTTTAAACACTTAAATCCATTATCCGATAATTGTCATTAATATTGAATATTAATATTTTTCATGACAAAATATCAAAAAAATTATTTTATAACTTTAAAATATTTTTCTAACCCTTAAATCATTTTTATATGATTTTTAAATTATTAATTCAAATTTTCCATAATTTATTTAATATAGTCATTAAATAAATCCATAATCATTAATATCAATTTATTAATGAAATTCATCATAAAATATCAAAAGTTATTAAAAATAACTTAAAATATTTTCTAACACCATAATATAATTTTTCATGATTTTTCATGTATTAAATCATTTATAAATAATTTATTTAATATTATAATTAAATAAATTAAATACCATTATTATTCCAAAAATATTAAATATTTATGAAATGCATTCAGAATAATTAAAAACTAATTTTCAGGCTTTAAAATAATTTTTAGGAGTTTATTTTGTATTTTTAATAATTAAAAATAAATTTTCTCTATTTATTAATTAAAATAATTAATTTCTTAAGAAACTATCACTAAAGAGTTTCTTGAGCATTCATAGTCAGTTTACAGGTTAGCTAGTTTGACCACCGATTAATCTTTGGTTATTATGTTTCTCGGCTTGCTAATGGGTTATGACTGTAGTCTTAGTGTAATACTGCAATCACAAACAAGTTCCATGGCCATAACATCACATAACAACAAGATCCAAGCTTGCAAAGTTATTGTCAGAGGCCTGTTGGGTTTTCTGGGTTACCAGAAACCCAGACAAGTTCGAGTGCTCACTATATGGCTCAAATATCTTAGGGTTATGGTAATGTTTTTGTGTTATAATGCTTTCACCCTGTAGTTCTCATGTCAAAGAACATGTATATATTATCAGATCATCATAACTATATCAAAATCACAAGATTCAATCCTGTCAACTCTTGTTAGAGAAAACGGCTCTTGAAAATTATGGGTTACTCAGAAACTTCATACGGCCAGTTGGTCAATGATTATTTGACCACGATTAATTTTCATTCTATTCAAGATCTGGGTGATATAAAAGCATGGAGGTGTAGTCCTCATGTCAGGTTACAAGAACAAAACAACGACGTGGCCAAACTCATTACCAGAAGCAAGATCCGAAGCGATCAAAATGCTTGTCAGACTTTCTAGGTTTATGGGTTGCCTAGAAAATTAGTTGGTCATGGTCGGTAAACGACCTTTGACCCTTAATAACTTTTGATCTACTCATGATCTGGACTTGATTCAAGTTCCAGATCAAAGCCTACATGGCAATGAACAGATCCATAACATAAAACAAACTAAACGTCTAACACAGAAGAATCTAGAGGCCCTAACATATGACTATCATACCACTTTTTTCCAATTTTCCAGATTTCTAAAAATGCTATTTTCGTGCATCTAAGTGTTATAGATCCATGATCTTTCAACCCAGATTACCAAATGACACCTTAATACATAACTTTAAACCACCAATTACAACATTAACATAAGATCACATGATTTTCTAAAATTTAGGGTTTTATACCTTTTCTTGCTTGATCTTGATTTTCTAATCCTTGATCCTGTTATTGGAAGGCTAATATGATAACTTAGCTTTGATCCTCACACTCTCTCACTCTAAGTCCCGAAATTGAAGAGAGGGAATGGGCTTGTAGAAATGAAAAACTAAAGTATGCATTTTATCTCGTCCTCTATATAAATGATATGATACAATGTATTTGATCTAACAAGTTGGCTGATACAATAGATATATGGCACATGGGAGATATATAGCTGGTAAACAACTCTTATTTTGGCAAGATTTGCACTCAACCTTTTAAAAATGTGACAACAGGGCATTTTAGACATTTTCCTTCCAAATTTAAAGGCACAAATGACATTTGCCCTAACCCTTAGGGTTTAGCGTTTAACCCTTAGATTTTTGTAATTTAACTGCTAAGATTTCCAAATTTCGGTTTTCAAAATAGAAAATTAATATTTCTAAATTATAATTATGATTTTATAATTATATTAAAATTTCCTAATCATAATCAAGCTTGCTAATTAGGATTAATATTTTCTAATTAAAATTGCTAATTTAGCAATTAGGGTCATAATTGTACGTTAGGGTTTATAAATAGAAAAATAATCTTTATAATTTAGAAATTAGGTTTCCTAATTAGATTAGGGTTTCTTAATTACTTATAACTTGAAAATTAGGATTAATGTTTCCTAATTAACATTAAAATTATTAAACTAACAATTAAGTTTTTTCTCATTATAAATTAGGGTTTCTAATCCAGAAATTAGGGTTTTTCACATTAATTAGGGTTTCAAACTTTAAAATTAGGGTTTTGTAATTAATTATTAGAATTTCCCTAATTATGTCTATAATCACAAATATATACCTTGAAATTTCCAATTTAGGGTTTTTAAATTTTGAATTAGGGTTTCGGATTCCCGAAACTGAAATTAGGGTTTCCAGAACCGGTTTTAAGGTTTCTTATTAATAGTAAGAATTTTCTAACTGAATGTTGATGGTCTTAATATAATACTAGGGTTTGCCACTGATATAGGTTATCTGGTCAACTCTTGACCCTTAACCACATACTGTACACATATACAACCATATACACAGAACATATACACTTAAACACCTTAATCCTGAATAATTCACCCCAAAAATTTTAAATTCAAAAAATTTCTTCACGAAAATCTCAAATCCATTCACTTATTTTATGTTTAGGTTTCTTATTTAACCTTTAATCCATCATTTATGATTTAAATAATTATCTAAATTCTCAGGTTGTCATAGGAGCCAAAAACAACATATCGTGTGCAACTTCGAGCAAGAAAGGGAAAGGAAAGATAAAAGGCCGCGAAATAGGAAATTCCGATAATAACCAAGAGGACGCTAACAAAATAGAAAAGTGTACAAACTATGACAAGAAACATGAAGGTGTATGCAAGAAGGGGGAAAGATATGTTACATTTGCGGACATGAGGGACATATCTCTCATCATTATCCCGACTTTAAGTTAGGTGCATGTTTTATTTGTGGGATGGAAGGTCATCGAGCGAAAGGTTGTCTAGGATCTGGAAAAGGTGTAGTGAATAAGTAGTATAAGTACTGTTTGAATATGTGTGTTCTATGACAAGTATGCTTGTGTAATGTAATATTTCCAACTTTTGTATAAGTTGTAGCAGTGATTCCCGACTTTTGTTGTCACAGAGGGATATCGGATGTTTAAAGCAGTTTGTGGTATGTTATGTACTATGAAATAGTTGAATGAATATGAATTTATGTTTGGTTAATAAAACAAGTTTAAAATATTAAACTTATACGATAAGGTTTAGAATGTAAGTTAATAAAATATAGATTATGTTTTATTTAACCAAATAATGCCACCAAGACGTCAAACTCGAAACCAAACGGCAGTAGAATCTGTCAACAATGTTGGAGGACAACAACCAGACCTGATGCAGAATTTCGCGAACATGATAGCTTGAGCCATGCAGAATGGAATGCTGGCCACGGGAAATCAACCAGACAATCGATTTGCGAACTTCAAAGATTTTAAGGCTATAGGACCGCCAGAATTTAGAGGTACCACTAACCCGATAGAAGCCCAATCTTGGCTTAAGAAAATAGAAAAAGCGTTTGTAGTCGCTAGGGTTACTGAGGGTTAAAAAATAGCTTTTGCCACCTATATGATGAAAGGAGAGGCGAATTTTTGGTGGGAGGCAAATCAAGCTAGGGCAGGAGAAGTAGTGATAGCATGGACTAGGTTTAAGACGGTATTCTTTGAGAACTATTTCTCGTCCAGTGTGCAGGCTAGGATGGAGGTGAAGTTTTTGGAGTTGAAGCAGTAGAACATGACAATTGCGGAGTATGCCGCAAAGTTCAATGAATTAGCTAGGTTTGCTCCGCATCAAGTTGATACGGAGGAAAGGAAGGCAAGGAGGTTTGAGCTGGGCTTAAAACCCTGGCTCTACAATAAGGTGGCGGTATTGCAGATAAATACTTTTGCAACACTTTTGGAAAAGCCTATCATAGCCGAAGGGGGAAGTGAAGCCATGAGCCTCTAAAATAAGGATAAAAAGAACAAGGGTAAGGTTGAGGGAGCTGGGAAGGTAGAAGTAGGTAGTGGTAGTGGGAATGGAAAAAGAAAGTGGAACAATTTTGGAAATGTCCAAGTCAAACAGGAAGGTGTGAGGAAGCAGGCTGTGCAGTGTAAGAATTGTGGGAAGAATCATTCAGGTGAGTGTCTTAGTGGTTAGTTCGTGTGCTATAAGTAAGGACAAGAGGGACATATCTCTCCCAACTGCCCCAATCCTAGGATGAACGGTGGGTGTTTTCTATGTGGATCAACAGAACATAAGGAAAAGGAATGTCCGAAAAGGAGAATGGATGTAGGAAGCGTGAATGCGGGGAAAGGTAGCAGAACACTGGCGATAACAGGACCAACTTCAACAAACTCAATCGCAAGAGTCTTCAACATGACCATTCAGGATACCGTAGCAGTCGGGGATGGAACTCCAGGTATTATTAATATGGATTTTATTTTCGTATATATGATTTATAAATAACGGCGTAGTTGTTACCATTAATACTGTTGGAATACCCGGTGGTTAAAACACAGTAATACGCGTTGTTGCACAGTAGCACACGGTATTGCACCAATTATTGATTCTTACGTAGGAAGGCACTACTCAATAATTCTTACGTAGGAAGTTCTGTTAGAAATCAAATTTTCGTATAATCAGATAGATAAGTTATGTGTTAAATATTTAAATATCAGTTCGATCAAACCTGATCGGGATCTACTTGAAGTGATTGTGTATGATATTTTCCCTAGTATCTATAAGTTTTAAAGCGGTGATTCCGGGGACGGAATCCTTATACGGGAGGGTGAATGTAATAACCTAATATTTTCAATATAATTAAATAAGAAATTTTGCTTATAATTTTTTTTTTATATAAAGGTGGGAATATGTGCAAAGTAAAGTATATGTATATACGTGATAAATAAAATTTATTTATTACATGAATAATTGTAAATAATTTCTTTTTAAGAATTACTGATCATTATAGATTATATTCTTATAATAAACTTAATTTATAATAAAAATATTTAGTATTTATTTTCCATGAAAATATGATTATTGTATATGTGATATGATTATTAGGATTATTATGATAAGTGATGTAATACTCGAGAATTTCCATGTCTTATTAAACGAATATATTAATAGAAATAAATATTTATGTGAATATAAGTGTTAATGTTTTGTAAGTTAAATAATTCAAATTGTTTCGTATTAGATTAATACGTATTAAGAAGTGTGGAAATGGTAATGAGAATTGTGAAATGCCTTGTGTGGTATATTGTGAAATAAGGAAATTCACTAAGTATGTTAAAAAGATAATTAGGAAGATTAATCGCGTTTGATCATGTGATTTCATATAGTTAATGAGTACACTCTTAGATTTGTAATATCACTCGTGTGGACATTAATTCATGTCGTATAAAACTAGTATGGCGATGGAGTTTGACACTGGCTTGAAGCTAAACTAGTCTTGGCACTGTCAGGGTACAGTGCAGCTGCGCCGTCCCAGCAGTACAAACTGGCGCAGCTGCGCCAGTGGTTAGTTGGGGAAAATTATTTTCTACTTTAGAAATTAAATGAAACAATTATGTGATATGTGTGACATTAATAAACCATGGAATAAAGTAAGTTATGTTCGACGAAGGAATTATTAAGTGAGCCATTAATTAATATTAATTGTTAATGGTTGTGGTAGAATATTGATTAATTGATGATGGTAATTAATTAATAATATGTTATTGTTATTGTTAGCAATATGTCTATAAATACAATAAGAATTATATAGATAATTAATGGTTATGGAGATCCATAAATACATTAATCGGGGAAGAATGGATTAATTAATATTGGTGTTAATTAATCAAGGAAGTGAATAATTTATTTATTTGACATAAATAAGTAAGTTATTAATATAATAAGATTATATTGACTGTTATGTGCATGTGAGCAATGATTAAGAATATAAAATACAACTGTTTTATATAGTGTAGTGTAACATTTATGTGGATATGTATAGTAACCATATATTAAGGTTTATTAAAACTATATGGTATGAATACATCATGAAGGTGTATGTGTCAATATGTATGTGGGTATATATTAAAATAATATACCATGAACATATTGTAAGCTATTATTTTAATAAAGTATACCGGTATAATAAAATATGCATGTACTATATGTATGTTACATTTCTATATTACATCTACTACCTTGAAATATTAAATATGTAAATCATATTGTGACATCTAGTTATAACTAATGTAGGGTTGTTATATGTATACAATACTACATAAGAATAAGGTTTGTGTATAAGTGTATAGTCTAGTATTACAAGATTGCTGGTTGTCCCAAATTAAGTGTCCAAATTGCCCTTATTTCACATTCACGTTTTTCGCAAAAAGGCTAAGGCCTATTCCTTTTTCTTCTTCCAAGCTCAAGCTAGCAATCTAGATGTCAATGATGAACAAGGAAGTGGGCATAATGATGTAAATTAACTATCATTTACCAACTCTCGCTTAACCATCATGTAATCTAACATTCTCATTGATTTAATTTGATGTATATATGCATTGTCTGTGTTCTTGTTTCTCTATAAATACAACCCATCTCCTTCTAATTTCTATCGTTGATAATTGCTAAGGAGTGAAATTGAAAGCTTTGATAGAGTGTGTGATTGTACACATATCAGTAGAAGAAGTATGATTTACCAAGCTAATTACAAAGGTATACAATTCTTTCTTGTTCTTCATTTTTAGTTTCTTTTAAATTTCCATCATGGACATCACCTCACAATGACACCTTACATAAATGTATAGTCAAAAACTGTTTTAGAAATTAGAATCTTTGGGAAGTGCTCAAGGAAACCTTCGTACATGGGAGGCCATGCGTCTAGGTTATGATAGATATCATATGGCCACATAATTATCCTTGGTTGACCTAATAGACCCCAAAGAAAAAAGAGAAGATTACTATCATATTCTATCCAATGGTGAGTCTTCTCTTGACATATCATTATCTCTACTGTCTCTAATTGAGAATTATACTTCAAACAAACACCAAGATTATATAGGTAGTGCTCGTATATATACTCAGTAAGTGGATGAGCACATCCCTGTCTTATGATGACACGAGGTTGTATGTCGTTAGACATCTTGTATGATAGTGGCAAACCACCCTTCCAACGTTGGGTACACCTTACCCTATTGGATTCACCAAATAAAACTACTAAATGAACTTTTCTATACTGCTTCGGGAGAACATCCACAGCTAGAGACCACCGTTCTATTTTTCCGTTACCCTCGCTCGACCCAGCTACACTCTTATTACCTAAAAGGAATTGTGAAGCAAAAGGGTGAGCACAACTAGCTCAGTAAAGAATATCATGACTAAAGATAATTAAATTATCAATAGCCTTTATCAATAATAAATCAGAGATTTAGAACATATGGTAAATGATAAAAATTTTAACCATAGTTGCAGCGGAACGAGCAATCCATTAGAAGAGTCAAATAGACTATAAAGTCTATTATCTTCTCCATGTTAAAAATCCACCAACAATGTTTTATCCCTGTAACATCAATCAATAATTCTGGTCCACAATCATATGAATAACTCATAATCATAACTGTAGTTCTAAATTCCTCTTCTCATCCAGGACGAAGATAATTTTCATCACCTATCTTTACCTGAAACATCAAAGATCATGGTTACACCAAATCACATTTCCTGTTCATAATCATACTAATAACTTCATCTTTGCACTACGGCCAAAGATATTCATTTGTATCACCAGTTGGTCATGTTTATCTCAACATCTGTTCATCTTTGCACTACTGGCCAAAGATATTCAACAACATGTCATCTTTGCACTACGGGCCAAAGATATTCATCAACAATTCATCTTTGCACTACAGGCCAAAGATATTCATCAATATTTCATCTTTGCACTACAGGCCAAAGATATTCCTCAACAGTTCATATTTACACTACGTCCAAATATATTCATCAACAGTTCATATTTGCACTATAGGCCAAATATATTAATATCTCAAAGAAATATATAATCATTTCAGAATTTATATAAACAATAATTATAACCATGTTGATCAATTCACCTTTGCACTTAAGCTAAAGATATTCACTTATAAATTCAATGGTCATGATCATACCAATCAACAATTCAAATTTGCACTACTGGCCAAAGAGAGCCCATAGTCATGATCATACCAAAAATCTACCCATCTTTACACTCAAGTCAAAGAGAAATATCATCATTAGGGTTATAAAAATATTATATATAATAATAAAAATAATATGATCAACATCCAGTTTTAATCTCAAGAGTAATATTCGTAAATCAACTATAATTTGGT
Source organism: Panax notoginseng (assembly GCA_016801055.1). NCBI lineage: Eukaryota > Viridiplantae > Streptophyta > Magnoliopsida > Apiales > Araliaceae > Panax > Panax notoginseng. Next base: position 79,475,498 of record CM029017.1, on the reverse strand, counting down.
TAGAAAAAGAAACTAATTTTTCGTGAATAGTAACTCGTGAATAGTAACTCGACACAAAAAGGTAAAAATTCCACAATAAAATACATACCAATATTTCGATATAATGATATTGAAAGAATAATATTTCTTAAGCTTATAAACAATTTATTTTAATTGTTTACACTTTACTAAATAATGCATTTAGTCATCCTAAAATACCAAACTCATAAGATTTCATCACCAATAACCAAAAACTCTCATCAAAAATCTGCATATACCTCATATAGGATTCTCAAGCCATAAAATCCTATTTTCTAATTTTCTTTCTTCATAAAACATATTTAATTCATTTACTCATAACTAGACCATTTTTATGAAAAATATCAAATCAGTTTCAAAAATATTTTTTTTATGGGATTTAGCATAATATAGTCTCATAGTGAACATATATTTTTCTCATAATTTTTAAAAGTCATTTACTATTTTTCATATAGCCAAAACAGCCGAATATTTAGACATTTATCAAAAATTGTACTTTTATCTAAAAATTCTGAAATTCACAGAGTATACTCCTATCATATACATGTACTCCCAATAAAAATTTCATCAATTTTAGAGTTAACCACAAGGAGTTATAAGCGGTTACTTTTAAAATAGTCTTTTCTCATAAAATTCATAACTCTTAATCTATACATCCAAAAATCACCATTTTTGGACACAATCAAGAAAACTCATCAAAATATCATTTTAAATTTTTCTAGAATTTTTGAAGGTCAGAAAAATTACGAAACTGAAAAACATAACAACCCTTAAAATCCCTTACCTCAAAAGAGCAGTACTTCTGATCGGTATAAGGCTGAAAGAAACTTGCACTGATGAATAGAAACTCACAGAGTATCTAAATACTCACAAAATATACTTAATAATCTAAAGAGAGAAAGAGAGAAAACTTATGAACTCTGGTGTGATTTTCAATTCTAACTTAGCCCTCTATTTATAGGAAAATGTTAGCACGCCGAATCAGACTTAACCTGTAACTTGATGGCTTTACCTGCTACTATTCCCACCCACCACATTTGAATAAAAATCTCAGCACATTTCTTCACCAACCAAGAGTGGGGTCCACCAATTTTAGAATTTTCCACCAAAATGATTAACTCCAAAAATTCAACAATTTCTGAACCAGTCATCTCGTAAAATTCATAACAAATCATACGTTCATTTTTAACGGTTCAAAATTTGTGGACATATACTCAACTTATATATGTATAACATATCCAAATATTACCACGATCCAACGATCGGATTAAAAATTATAACCCTCGCAATATATCTTAAAAACCCTAATTTGATTTTTAATACCTCCGTTCCGACAAAAATACAGATAAAATACCTCAACATTAACTCCTTCATTTTTAACCACAAAAACATATCCCTCATTTATATCCACATAAAATAAATATTTCCTTATTATATGAATCAATAATTAATTATTCACAAATAATATTACAAAATCATATTTATGACAACCAGGCCGTTCCTAGGAAAGAGGGGGTTTTCCGATAAGAATTTTTCCTTACTGGCGCGTAATTAGGTGACCAAATCTCTCCTTAGACGGAACTTTCTAGATATTGCCAATAATATTATCTAATAATATTATTCAAATAATATGAATTATTGATCTGATAATGAGAAATACTGTGCAGTGACAATTATTGAACAACAATAATATAAAATTTCAACGTAGCAATTATTGAATCAATAAAATAAAATATTGAATAGTAATTACTGTAATAATTATTGAGTAGTGCCTTCTTACGTAAGAATTAATAATTTCAAAAATACTATGCAATACCGTGTGTTACTGTGCAATAACGCGTATTACTGTATTTTAACCACCGGGTATTGCAACAGTGTTAACGGTAACAACTACGCCGTTATTTGTAAAAATTTCAATTTGTCGTTTTCTTCACCCGACAGTTATTCTATTATGGGGCCCACAAATGGCTGCGCCGTCGTACGAATATTTCCCGACAGAAAGAATATTCAATGACCAAACGAGTATTCCCCGACAACAATGAATATTTTATAACCACTTGTGTATTTTGAAAAAAAAATCATATATCACCCTTAACTTTAACATTTATCAATTTAACCATTTACTGAATAGTAATTATAAGAAAAATTGAATATTTTTATTTCATAAAATTCGGGGTCTTATGTCAAATGAAATAACGTGTGAAGGTTTAAGCCTTCAGTTACTAGCGTTACCAAGAGATCCAAAGTCTCAGCAATTAGAAAATTACCAAGAGTTTAAGCTATGTTTGGCAAATATACTCCATAACTTATTTCCATTTTATTTTATTTTTCTACTATATAATATATTCTCATTTCTCTAAGTGTCACACTTTAACTATATTGCTAAATCACTTAGCCCCATTAAGTAATTATACAAGTCTAATATGTATAATTACTACATTGTAAATTATGAAATTACATTCATAAATAAAATAATACCTTCATTAAAATAAACATTTTCATTAAAATAATTAATATTTATTCCATAATTATTTTAATTAACTGAAATGAATTATATAATTATTATATATAATCATTTCATTTATTTTTCTCACATAAATTGTCTCAATACAATTTATTTAATCCATACATCCAATCACCACTTAAATATTAATTTAATTTATTAATCTCTAACCAGTAATTATTTATAGGTATATTAGTTTTTCTTCTCCCACCATCAATTTATATTTTATTAACATCATTCAAGATACTAAATCTTTTCATATATTACCATGACATATAATATATATTAAGAATACCAAATTTAATTAGCAAAACTCATATATTAACTCACTATTTAATTATATGAATTAACTCTTTTATCCACTTTACTACAACACCACTACCAACTACCAAGTAAGGTTTTAATATTCAAACAATATTATTCCATAATATAGTTTTAACTTAATTTAAATTACCCAATATTTATAGGATTAATTTCCCTTGTCACCAAATTCCTTGTCGTGACTAATTTCTCTTATTTCTTTTAATAGTTTAATCAACTATTAAATCTTATAAAAATTTAATTTCTTCACACCAAAACACATAATTCAAAATATATATATCTCATAATAAGAATTTTAATTATTAAATTCTTATTTTAATAACTTTTAAAAATTCGGGTTGTCACAGTCCCAACATACTGGAGAACGACACTTGCGTCCATAAAACGCCTCGAATGGAGCCATGCCGATACTTGCTTGATAACTGTTGTTGTAGGAGAATTCTACTAATGGAAAGAACTTGTCCCAACTTCCTTTGAAGTCAAGGACACATAATCTTAATAGATCTTCAAGAGTTTGAATAGTCCTCTCCGACTATCCGTCCATCTGAGGAGGATATGCCGAACTAAATCGTAAATCAGTGCCCATAGTTTTCTGCAAACTGACCCAAAACTGTGAAGTGAATCTTGGGTCTCTATCAAAAACTATGGATATTGGCATACCATGCAGTCTTACAATCTCATTTATGTATATACGAGCAAGACGTTCAAATGGATAAGTTTCTCGTATAGCTCAGAAATGAGCAGACTTGGATAATCTATCGATAATGACCCAAATCACATCTATGCCTTGAGAAACCTTGGGAAGACCTGTAACACCCCCTTCTCGAAAAGGAAAGGGAGGTCACGTGCGAAATACAACAAACCTCAAAATAAGTAAATATAGCACTAATAATTTCAAAAAATTAATAGTGATATCTATCAATGAAGTACTAAATACAATTCTCCAACTAGAGTCAAAATAACCAAAATCAAAAATCGAAACAACCTAGATGGTCAAAGACAACTCTCTCATCACACTAGCCTTGAATCACCCTTGCAAACTTGCCGGAAAAGAAACAAAATATGAGCCAATTGCCCAGTATGGATACAGATTTACAAAAGATATACGAAAACAACTGAGATAAAATACTGAACAAAGCCTCAAGTGTAAATACGGACAAAAATATAATCTCCAAAGATCTGAATTAAATATATCTGAATCAACAGAATTGATGAAACCAATAGAAGGATAAAGAAATAAGGAACTGAAGCAACTAACTCAATGAATTGAACTGAACAGAAACAAACAAAACTAATACAATGAAATAATAGGCTGAATCAAATGGTTGGGTGTTATTTCATACCGAGTGAGCTCAGAAATATACATTGCCATACAGACAAGTCAAAATAATGTCACACATGCAAGTCAAAATAATGTCACACAAGTAAGTCAAAATAATGTCACACAAGCAAATCACACATTGGACCGTGAATCCAAATGTATATAAATCAAATTGGTGTGTTTGGCACAAACATCACAAATTCGCAGAACCGAAAACTAGGGTTAACCCATACGCCTCCCACAACAAAACACCATATGGTCCACTTCCTCCGGAGACCAAACGAAGACGTCGTGGACTAATCACACGGCCACGGATAGTGGCATGCCTCTCGTGCCAAGACGCCATGCCTGTGGTACCCCCACAGGTGCTTATAGCTCAGGTATACCCTATAGTATATTCTAACAAAAATATCATGCCACAACACATGCGACATAATACCAACTAAATGGTTCTACATGTACATGTTGAACCAAATCAAATTATAGTCATAATGTCTCAAAAAGAAGATATCAACATATACCACTTTACAATTATCAAAATAAATACTAAACATGATAACCTAATTCAAAGAGTACAAATACGAGTCATATATATCAACTCTAAAATGAAATTAACATAATTATTTCACAGGAAATAATTATTTGAAATCATAACAGAATTCGAAATAAGGAAACAAACGAACAAATCAAATTTAACAAGAGTATCGCTGAAATAGTACGAAATCCGTACCTGAATTGAGCAACGTAATACCCAAAATTTATATTCCAAATATAACTCGTTAAGTTTCTTCTGTCTGAGGTAATTACACAAATTAACATAAATAAATTAATAACAGTATATTAAATTCATAATTAATAATTTCCCTTTTTCTATGATTTATTATTATTATTATTATTATTATTATTATTATTATTATTATTATAAAATAATATGAGCTACATGTTCGTTATATACAAAGACACCAAGATTCATACTAACTTCTGTTCCAAAAATAATATATATAATATAATATAGATTCATTCTTTATTAATTCGGTTGAACCTCCTGATGCTAAGTTTATTAACTTACTGATTTCTAACTTTGTAACCACCATATTATAAAATATGTGTAACAAGAATTTGATGGAAGACTATATTATAATTAATTATCCCATTGAAATATGCACCAGAATGACCATGCTCTCCTTTACGAAATTACAATTCAAAAGTCATCATTTTTTTTAAAAAATTTTATTATTATTTTTTTAAAGCAGCAAGCCTGACTCGGCACTTCTAAAATCTACTTTCTATTATCAACATAAATGAACAAACTAAGATTCAACTTTGTCGAATTAACGGCACCATACCTTACATATACACACATTGTTTACGAACCAAACTCATGCTAACAAATTAATTTCTTTTTTAATATATAAATTATCAAATATTCTAAGTTACATATCATTAAATTAAACAAACGATCTAGTCGATTCTCCAAAACAAATTGTAATCATATTAATAAAATTAATTATTTTATATTCAAAAATAAAACTAATAATTACCTTTTGGAGATACAATTATGTTAAATATAGTCTCACAATCCTGTTTCCAAATTTTCTTTAATCCCAAAGTCTTTTCTTCAGCCTCCTCTTTGTTTCTCGCTTCGTTAGAATCCCCCTTTAGTCGATTATGTCAGTATATGTATTAGGAAGGAATTTAACCTAATATATTACTCCTATTCCAATTTTGTTTTTAAATTCATCACCTTAATTTGGGCTCAAATAGTAACAAGCCCAAATTTAAATACTTATAAATTAGTTTGACCCAATTAGTATAAATGCCCAAATTAATTAAATAACAAGTTTGACTCAAATAAAAGAAAAAGTCCAAAATAATATGTTTTAAGAATATAAAATATTTTTTTTCTAGGTATTACATTACCTTTCCCTTAAAAAGGATTCCGTCCCCGGAATCAAAAGAATGAACGTAGCTAATAATCAAAAAGATGCGGATACTCCGCTCGAATAGACTCCTCTATCTCCCAAGCAACTTTGCTCTCCGAATGATTATTTTTTTTCTTCCACAAAACGTTAACAAATGGGATTCTTTTCCTCACAACTCGCTATTGACAATCTAAAATTGCCTCCGTTTCTTCCTTCTTTAAAATTGTAGAGGACGAAAAAACCCCTGAAGAAACATGCTTTGCATTCACTCATTTCAGGCATCAGATGAATTGATTATGATTTTTCTAATAGATTGCAGCGCGTATAGGTATTTGATGAGTGGGATTTATATCCACGAATCAGATACTTTATGGCTTAAATAGTTACCTGATCTTCATATATTTATATAGTTTTATATGATTATAGTGTTATTATGCTTAACCGATGCAATGCATGGCTTATTAGGTTTTTTCCATGCTTTCAGGGGCAAAACGGTCATTTTACATGTAGCTACGCCGTGGCGCCAAAACCTAGCCAATATCTCGCGCTGCGGCGTCACCCCTGGTCCTTGCTGACGTCACCTTCGTGCCGCAGCACCACTAATCCTTTATGGGCTCACGCTGCAGCGCGAGCTCTGGTGTTTTTCCTGCACACGTGGTGCCGCAGCGCCAACCATAGGTCTATTGCTCGCGCCGCAGCGCGAGCTCTGGTGCCCAGGCAGAGATGACTTGATTTTGACCTAGCTTGAAGGAGGGACGTATATATATCACAGAAGAGCCTTTGCAAGCTCATATCTCATATCACATAGCATATATCAGACATCATATATCATATAGTCATATAGCTTAGCTTAGGATAGATTAGTTTTTCTCTTTTCTTCTGTATTTCTCTCTCTAGTTCTTAGTTGATGTTTCTAAATATAGATTAGGTAGTTTAGGGAGAAGTCTGGATTTCCTTGGAGCATCAAGAGCAGTGAGCTACACGGATTGGAAAGCTTGAGAGGAACGAAATGCTTGGAGACTGAAGAGCCTCGATAGAGTTTATTCTTATCCATTTATTTCCTCTGATTTTGTAATCTATAAATGTTGTCTTTATTGCTACTTATATTTTGTTCAATAGCTATGAACTGAATATTGGCTCTAAGGTTATAATGGAACCCTTTGTTATTTAAATTGACTGTCTTATCTCTTTGGTTGGCACCATATGATTTAGTTTAATATATTCATGCTTAATGATTCTCGCTAAGACATTAGTGATGATTTTGGTAATCTATATGATATCGACAGAAGGATTGTAGATTTACACCTAAATATATTAGCATGTGATTGTGGGCTTCGGTTGCATAAGTTGTGCATAGAATAGACATATATATGTGCGCCACGTACGACCTAAGAGAGAACTTATGCTTAAATCCTTGTTAGGTAAATTCGTATAGACATGTGTAGGATTATCACCTAGCTTGGACGTTCTTTTCTATTCTATTCCCTTTTGGGTGGATCTGGAGAGGATATGTTCGTGCATACCTCGACAAAGGTGTATGAGCACCTGTGTGTTCTCGGTCGACAAATTGTCATGACCATTAAGACCAAAGAGAGAAGGGTAACTAGTTTGATGAAGCATAGCACGCCAGGTGTTCGACGGAATGCCTGTGTGGGGGTGAAGTTGTGACCTTAGCTTGAAATTCCTTCGATTTCCATTCGTCATCCATTTACTTGCTTTGTTAATTAGTTATAACTAGATTAATCACACTTCCCTTTATTATTGTTCGAATAAGACTTTAGCGATACAAAGTCGGTACTTGGTAATTATTAGTTATAGTTCCTCGTGGTTACGACACTCTACTTATCACTGTATTACTTGTTAGACCGCGTATACTTGTGCGTGTTTAGTGATCGATTTTCTGACCAACGAGTTTTTGGCGCCGTTACCGGGGAACTATTATTCCAATATTGTCCAATATTGATTTAAATCAATTTAGTCTTACTTTGAACGTGTGTGTGTGTGTGTGTATATATATATATATATATATATATATATATATATATATATATATTTCTTTTATTTGTTTGATCTTCCTTTCTTTTTGTTTTTGAGTTTACAGGTTATGGACGATCATTGTTATGAATGGCTTTATAAGAGGACGACACAACCAAGCTTGGAAGAAGGACTCGAGCAATTGCAAGTTTAAATTGCAAATATCTTGAGGTTTTCTGACAATCTTAAGTGTCAATCCACTCAGAATGCCTACTGTCAGGAATGAGCTGACATTGAACCGATCTCCTATCATCCAAACTGTTAGGGTTTTCCAAACTCTTGGGACTATAGTCAAGAGCAATATCATGATCCGAATTACTCCTATTCGAATCAAGTTGAATATCAGTCTCCGCTATAATATGAGTTGACTCTCGGCCCAATGAGAGCTTTCCTGAGTACTCAACACAAGAAGAAGAGAACAGGCTTGAAGAGCTTCTCACCAAATTTATTTAGAGAAATGAGGTTCAGATGGCAAACCAAGAAGCCGCATTGTAGAGCCTCAAAAGTCAATTGGGGCAACTCGTCATTGCCATTACAAATCCACCGCTAAACTTTCTACCGATCATAATTAAGTTCAACGATGAAAAAGTAGTGCAGTGCACGGTGGATACGGGAGGAGAAGGCGATAAGTCGTACCAAGTTGTTGAGGGAAATGTTAAGGTGCAAACAGACCAACCTGCGGAGGTTGAACTAAAAGAAGAGAGCATCAACAGTGGGTACACTGTCAAGAGTAATCAACAGTTAGAAACCACGCTCACGATTGGGGAAACCCTAGAGGGCCCAATAGAGCAGAAAGAATGCTTTCAACTTGATGACAAAGGCGAATTAATGGATAATTCCAGCGTTGAAAGATTCTTTGTGCCGATGGGTGAAGAAAATGGGGATGATCAATCATCCATGTCTGCCAAAAATTTAAAGGAATAGATAAATAGGTGGCATGAAATGGTCATTTTTGCTTATGAGCCGGATTGAATGGCATCGGTATAGTTAAGCCAACGACTTTAAAACAAGCGCTTGGTGGGGAGGCACCCCTGTGACACCCCCAAATCTGGGTACTTCATTCCCTCAAGATTTGGTGTTCACTTGATAAAAACATTCATGTCTAACTACACAATCAAAATAAAATTGAACAATAAACCTTCCCATTAAAGGATTACATGAATAAAAATCTCCTACATTATCTAACCTTCAAATACAACCATCATATGAGGAAAAATTAAATAACTTCATTACAATAATTAAAATAAAGTCTGACAAAAAAATGTCAACATGTTTACAAGTCTTCAATACTCGTTCATCTTTCCCTTTCCTTTATTGGTGCTAGGTACATCGACCTTCTCAACTTTGGCTATAATAATTATATAAGCAAGGGTGAGCAAACAATGCTCACTTGAAATAATAATGAATAAAACTTTACAACAATTGCCAAATAATAGGCTCAATAGAACTGAACAATAGGTTCTATCAATGATAATCAAAATTTGAATTATATATCTGAGGGTCATAAGACCAAGAACCATGTCCATAGTTATAAGTAATCTTTCAACTTAAACTTTAACAGTCATAAGACTATAGGGACATGTGCCACACTTAACTTCTTCTTCAAATCTTGAAAACTCTTTTCACACTTCTCCGTCCAAACAAATTTTACAGCTTTCCTTGTCAAATTTGTTAACGGAGTGGCTATCTTGGAAAAATCTTGAATAAACCGTCTATAATAACCGGCCAGTCCCAAGAAACTCCTCACCTTTGATGGTGTCCTTGGTTGTTCCCAATTGATTACAGCTTCAATGTGACGCCCCCAAAATTAGGTATACATCACCCATCTTGGATCGTCAGATACATAGTACAAAATACAAATACAACTTACTAATACAACTGTCGTGTACAATACGACAAAACATAAACTGTGAGTTTGAATATAAATATTATCTTCTAGAGAGTATTCATACTCAAAAGGAGTCCTCATTACATTTATTAACACACCATTACATAGAATAGTGAGAACTACTAACTAATACAATCATTCGGACCATCACTCCGTTCCCCGACTTGCCCCAGCTACGTTCTCATTTCCTGAAGAGAACAGTGAAAGAAAGGGTGAGCTCAACTAGCCCAGTAAGAAATATTATGACTAAGATAATGCAGAATAAATTATCATTAGCCTTCAACAATGTTAAACTGATAAAATATAATAGACATCAAGTTTAACTGTAGCGGAACAAGCAATCCATTAAGAGAGTCAAGTAGAAAATAAACTCTACTATCTTTTATGATTTAAAAGATTTTCCAACACTGTGATCGCTGAGACTCAGCTTAATAAAATAATTCACATCATCGAATCACACCCCTGCACTACGGCCAAGGATATTCGTATATTCATTAATGGTCATGATCATGCCAACAACTGTCCATCAACGCACTACGGGCCAATGAGGACTTTTACCACATCATTTGTAACATTACGGTCATGATTATACCAAATAATCCCTGGTCATAATCATACCAAGTCCATCTATGCACTACAGGCCACAGATGACTTTTAACAGAATATAAACATGAGGATGATGACAATGATATAAGAATTCAATAAAACAAGTTCAAGAATTAATTTATCCAAGAATTAACAACGTCCAAATTGTCAACATGATACTACTTTGTGGAGTAAAATTCAAGAATGATCAGGAGAATATTTTCATGAATAGATACTAGATGAAGCGCAAATGTCAAGGATATTCCACAAATTTCATGGAGTATAGAAGTCAAAACTTAACCAACTGAGTATAATAAAGAATGGAATAACAAAAGAAATCACCATGCATGCGATAGACCGCACAGACAGGTTATTCTAACAGAATAATAAATAATGGAACCAGGTCCGGCGTAAACGCACAGACAGGATATTCCGACAGAATAATAAATAATGGAACCAGGTCCGGTGTAAAACACACAGACAGGATATTCCAACAGAATAATAACAAGACGGAACCAGGTCCGGTGTAAAACACACAGACAGGATGTTCCAACAGAATAATAATAAAAACGGAACCAGGTCTGGTGTAAAACACACAGACAGGATGTTCCAACAGAATAATAGAAGAATGTCACCAAGTATAGGGTAGACCGCGTATACAGGTTATTCCAACAGAATAATAAGAAATGGAATAACAACAGTTCTCTTCATGAATAAGAAAGAATAACACCCCTTACCGTTTTAAAGACGAGCTGAAATAAGGAAGTAGTTAAGTAGCAGAATACTCTTCTTCTCTCTCTCTATAGTTTTCTCTCTATAGTTTCTCTCTCTAGAGTTCAGTGAATTCGTAAGAAATAATGAAGGAATGAGCTGCTATTTATAGAAAAATAGAATGCATAGTAACTAATCCATGAACGGTCCAGATTGATTACTTTAATCTGACGGTCCATATCTAAAGAAAAATCTTTTAAATAAAATATAATATATTCTATTTATAGAATAACTTTAATAAAGTATTCTGTTTTATATAAAAAGATGTTTCTGTTTTATTACGTTAATAATACGAATAAAATAAAACGTCATTATCGCTAAATAATTCATATTATTAACTGACAATAATTGAATCAAACTGAGTGACTTCTCACATAAGCATTAATAATCAATACCGTGTGCTACTATGCAACCACACATATTACTGTACTTTTACTACCGAGTAGTTCAACAGTAACAATGGTAAAATTTCTGCCGTTATTTTTAATAAAATATTTTTGTCGTTTTCTCAATCCGACAATAATTCCGTTGTGGGGTCCACCAATGATTGTGTCGTTGTACGAATATTCCTGTTAAAACGAATATTCCCCGACCAATCGAATATTATATAACAACTTGCGTACTTTACAAAATTTATAAATATTACCCACAACTATAACATTATATCAAATTAACTCCATAATATTCAAAAATGATATTTATAGAAAATTCATTTTTATTTATAAAAGTTGGGGTCTTACATTCAACTTTTGATGGATCCACTGAAATTCCATCTTTATCAATCATATAACCCAAAAATTGTACACGATCTAACCAAAATTCACACTTAGAGAATTTCGCGTATAACTTTTCCTTTCTTAGTGTCTCCAACGTTAAACGTAAATGTTCCACGTGTTCTTCTTGAGATTTGGAGTACACCAGAATGTCGTCGATAAATACCACCACAAACTTGTCTAAGAATGGTTTAAACGCCATGTTCATCAAATCCATGAATGCAACAGGGGCATTGGTTAAACCAAAAGACATCACCAGAAACTCGTAATGTCCATACCGAGTTCTGAATGTCATTCTAGGTACATCCTCCTTTTTTACCTTTAATTGATGATACCCACTTCTCAAATTTATTTTCGAGAAGTATCTAGCACCCTTCAATTGATCAAACAAGTCATATATTCTTGGCAATGGATATTTATTCTTAATAGTGACTTGGTTTAATTTCCTATAATCAATGCAAAGACGCATTGACCCATCCTTCTTCTTCACGAATAATAACGGCGCTCCCCACGGTGACACACTCAGCTGAATGTATTTCTTGTCTAACAGTTCTTGCAGTTGTCCCATCAGTTCCTTCATCTCTACTGGAGGCATTCTATACGGGGCCTTTTATATCGGGGTTATTCCTGGCACTAAGTCGATCATAAACTCAATCTCTCTGTCAGACGGAAGTCCTGGCAAATCCTCTGGAAACACATCTACAAATTCCTTAACCACTGGTATCTCTTCCAGTTTCACCCCGTTCCTCTTAGTATCGACTATGTAAGCTAAATAACCCACATAGCCTTGACTCAACAACTTCTTGGCATGCATAATCGTCAGACATCTCGCATGTCTAGGCGCTTTGCTACCATAGAAAACTACCTTTGACGGAGTCATAAGGTTTACACCTTTCTTTTGGCAATCAATTATCGCTCCATAATTGAACAACCAATCTATTCCCAAAATAACATCAAACTCTCCAAGTTTTATCGGAATTAAATCTACCATCATGACATTTCCCTTAATATTCACCCTACAATTCTTGTATACGAACCTAACAGGAATCACTTCCTTATTCGTAATTTCTATGTTTAAAGAGAAATTCAATTATTCACTAGGCAATCCTAGCCTCTTAGCAAATTCATCAGATATAAATGAGCAAGTAGCACCTGAATCAAATAATACATAGGCATCAATATCATTGATTCAGATAATACCTGACACAACATCTTTTGATTGCATAACATCTTGCACAGTCATGTTGAAGGTTCTGGATATGGGGTTGTTTGATGTCATTGGTCCAACAATGGTCCATGTACCTCCACTGCTACCTCCCTTGCTTCTTGTTGTCTCCCTAGCTTTCTTCTTAGGGCACTAACGAGGAAAATGATCCTTTGACCCGCATGTGAAGCAAACGTTCTTCTTGGGCTAATTGCAATTTGGGGCGATATGACCTTCATAGCCATAGGTAAAGCATACACGTTTCCCCATTAAGCATATACCCTTGTGAAACTTTTCGCATGTATCACATGCTTTGAACTTCTTATTCTGCTGGTTACCCTGCTGATTTCCAGCATTCACATTTTCATTCCATTTTCTCTTCAGGTTATTATTACCATTTCCACTACCACCATTACCATTCTTAACCTCCACCTCGTTCTTCTTTTTCTTTGTTCTTGATTAAACTTTGTTACCGCCTCGCCTCCACCTTCAGCGAGAATGGCCTTCTCTATTACTGCTGTAAATGTCTTCAGCTGGAACAGGGAGACCCTACTGTACAACTAGGGTTTCAGTCCCTGCTCAAACCTTCTAGCCTTGTGCTCATTTGTGTTGACTTGATATGGCGCAAACCTCGCTAATTCGTTAAATTTTGCGGCATACTCCGATACCGTCATTGATCCCTACTTCAGTTCTAAAAACTGCACCTCCATTTGATTCTTCGAACTCTCTGGGAAATAAGTCTTGAAGAATATCTCCTTAAACCTATCCCAAGTTGTGAAACCCCAGATTTTATGAATAAATATTTAATTTTTCTCGAAATAATTTTTTTTATATTATTGTGTGGATTTGATATAATAGTTATGGGTAGTATTTATAAATTTTGCAAAGTATGCAAGTTGTCATATTATATTCGATTGGTCGGAGAATATTCTTTTTGTCGGGGAATATCCGTACGACGGTACAATTATTGGTGGACCCCACAACGGAATTATTGTCGGATTGAGAAAACGACAAAAATACTTTATAAAAATAACGGCGGAAGTTTTACCGTTGATACTGTTGAACTACTCGGTAGTAAAAGTACAGTAATACGTGTGGTTGCATAGTAGCACACGGTATTAATTATTAATGCTGATGTGAGAAGTCACTCAGTTTGTTTCCATTATTGTCAGTTAATAATATGAATTATTTAGCGATAATGACGTTTTGTTTTATTCGTATTATTAACGTAATAAAACAGAAACATCTTTTTATATAAAACAGAATACTTTATTAAAGTTATTCTATAAATAGAATATATTATATTTTATTTAAAAGATTTTTCTTTAAATATGGACCGTCAGATTAAAGTAATCAATCTGGACCGTTCATGGATTAGTTACTATGCATTCCATTTTCCTATAAATAGAAGCTCATTCCTTCATTATTTTCTTACGAATTCACTGAACTCTAGAGAGAGAAACTATAGAGAGAGACTATATAGAGATAGAAGAAAAGTTTTCTGCTACTTCACTACTCTTATATCCAGTTCTTTTACGGTAAGGGGTGTTATTCTTTCTTATTCATGAAGAGAACTGTTGTTATTCCATTTCTTATTATTCTGTTGGAATAACCTGTATACGCGGATATACCCTATACTTGGTGACATTCTTCTATTATTCTGTTGGAACATCCTGTCTGTGTGTTTTACACCGGACCTGGTTCCGTTTTTATTATTATTCTGTTGGAACATCCTGTCTGTGTGTTTTACACCGGACCTGGTTCCGTCTTTATTATGATTCTGTCGGAATATCCTGTCTGTGTGTTTTACACCGGACCTGGTTCCATTATTTATTATACTGTTCTTTATTATTCTGTCGGAATATCCTGTCTGTGCGTTTACGCCGGACCTGGTTCCATTATTTATTATTCTGTTGGAATAACCTGTCTGTGCGGTCTATCGCATGCATGGTGATTTCTTTTGTTATTCCATTCTTTATTGTACTCAGTTGGTTAAGTTTTGACTTCTATACTCCATGAAATTAGTGGAATATCCTTGATATTTGCGCTTCATTTAGTATCTATTCATGAAAATATTCTCCTGATCATTCTTGAATTTTACTCCACAACGCAGTATCATGTTGACAATTTGGACGTTATTAATTCTTGGATAAATTAATTCTTGAACTTGTTTTATTGAATTCTTATATCATTGTCATCATCCTCATGTTTATAAAATGTTGAAAGTCATCTGTGGCACGTAGTGCATAGATGGACTTGGTATGATTATGACCAGGGATTATTCGGTATAATCATGACCGTAATGTTACAAACGATGTGGTAAAAGTCATCATTGGCCCGTAGTGCATTGATGGACAGTTGTTGGCATGATCATGACCATTAATGAATATACGAATATCCTTGGCCGTAGTGCAGGGGTGATTCGATGATGTGGATTATTTTATTAAGCTGAGTCTCAGCGATCACAGTGTTGGAAAATCTTTTAAATCATAAAAGATAGTAGAGTTTATTTTCTACTTGACTCTTTTAATGGATTGCTTGTTCCGCTGCAGTTAAACTTGATGTCTATTATATTTTATCAGTTTAACATTGTTGAAGGCTAATGATAATTTATTCTGCATTATCTTAGTCATAATATTTCTTACTGGGCTAGTTGAGCTCACCCTTTCTTTCACTGTTCTCTTCAGGAAATGAGAACGTAGCTGGGGCAAGTCGGGGAACGGAGTGATGGTTCGAATGATAGTATTAGTTAGTAGTCCTCACTATTCTATGTAATAGTGTGTTAATAAATGTAATGAGGACTCCTTTTGAGTATGAATACTCTCTAGAAGATAATATTTGTATTCAAACTCACAGTTTATGTTTTGTCGTATTATACACGACAGTTGTATTAGTAAGTTGTATTCGTATTCTGTACTATGTATCTGACGACCCAAGATGGGTGATGTATACCTAATTTTGGGGGCGTCACAGTTGGTATCAGAGCCTAGGGATATGATCCCTGGCTAAGATGTGAGAATAGAACTAGGAGGGGAGAGACGGGGAATTCCTTCGCTAGTATGACCTACCTAAATTTATTTGGTATTTAATTGGTCGGTCAAAGTATATGGATAATATGTTATATGTTAATTAACCCTTGTTTTGTTGCAGTATTTGCAAATGGCATCCGAAAATGTTGAGATAAACAATGAAGCACATGAGACTATTGAATCACCAATGATCAATGCTCAGGGTAATGTGCAACCAGAGGACAATAATCCTCATAAAAATAATAACACCGATGAAATGGTGAATGATGGGATGGTCAGAGACTTTATGCAATTCATGCAACAACAAAATAACTCTCGGACGGTCACCGCTAAGCAGTTCAAGGAGCAATTCATGCAACAACGGGCGAGAGCGGCTCCTATCCAAAATGAAGGAGGAAACAATGACAACTCACGGTTGGTCACCGCTAAGCAATTCAAGGAGCTAGGACCACCGGAGTTTAAGGGAGAACCCAAACCACTTGTAGCTGAAACATGGATAAAGCAGATCACCAAGATATTTGATGTCTTGGGTTGCTCCGAGGAGCAAAAGGTTCCATTTGCCGCCTTTATGTTGCGAGGAGAGGCAGATTACTGGTGGGAATCGATTAAACGTACCCAGCCTGACGCACTCAAGATGTCTTAGGAGAAGTTTCAAGAACTGTTCAATGACAAGTACTTTCCCGAAAGTATTCGTCACATGAAGGAGGTGGAATTTATCAAGTTAGAGCAAAACAACATGACCGTGTCGCAGTACGAAGCCAAGTTTGCTGAGTTGTCCCGGTTTGCGTCCCACTTAGTGGATAATGAAGAGCGAATGACGCGAATGTTTTTACGAGGTTTGAAACCTGAGATACGTCAACATCTTATTTCTCATAAACTGTGTTTGTATTCAGATGTTGTGAATAGGGCTCAGTTAGTGGAGCGCGATAACGAGTCAACGCAACCAAAAGAGAGCAGTAGGAAAAATGATAATACTAGTGAAAGCAGTCATCGAAGCGGTGACAACAAGCGTGGAGGGAATCAACAGGCCAGAAATGGTAACCACTTCGGTGGTAATCAGGGCCAAAATAATAAGAATGGGCATTTCAAGAAGAGGAGATTCAACAATGATGGAAAGACGTCAGCACCAGCACCTGTCGTTAAGGAAGGAGAACGATCACCTATCATATGTTTCAAATGCGGAGGGGAGGGGCACATCAGTCCATACTGCGTGATGCCGTCCAAAGCATGTTATAATTGTGGAAGAGAAGGTCATTTAGCCCGATTTTGTCGTTCACCGAAGACAAGTTCAGATAGGATGGAGACACCAAAGACCGTCCCAGAAAAGCCAAAGCCAGTAGTTTAAGAGAGAGTATTTTTTTTTTCGTGACGAGGAACCTGAATAAAATTATCACGGGTATGTTAGTCATAAACTCTTGCGAAGTCTATACGTGTTAGATACCGGTTCTACTCACTCTTTTATTTCACCTAGTTGTGTTAAATGTTTGAAGTTAACTCCGGAGAACTTAGACTTTGATATGTCTGTTTAAACTCAGTTGGGAGAAACCTTCGTTACCTCTACTACTTATAAATCTTGTTCAAATCAACACTTTCACGTTACCTGTCGATCTTATCTCTTTGAAAATACTTGCCTTTGATGTGATTTTTTTGAAACGATTGGTTCACTACTCATCATGCTTCTCGTAAGGTTGTTAGCTTTCATATTCCTAACCAACCTGTTATGCAAATTCAAAGTAACCAAACCACTAAAGTCAATCATTGTCATATCAAGCCATAAGTAAAAATCCACGTTCCTTTCGCTGTTGACTTCCTGGTGTGGAATGCACCGAAGCTAGACTTTCCGTAGGAGACGTTGTAAATGATGATGGCAAGTTGATAGGTATCAATGTGACGTGTTATCCAAGTCTTGGATGAGGGTCACAGTTTTGAACGATATTTCTATTGTTAATAAATTTCTTGACGTATTCTTGAAGACTTCTTAGCCTACCCCAGAGTGTAAAATTGAATTTTGTATTGACCCCAGTACAAAACCTATTTCTTAAACTCTCAAATATTTCTTCAACTAAAACGAACGTATTATGCGCCAAAGACGTTGGCTCGAGCTGTTGAAGATTACGATCGTACCATTCAATAACATCGTGGAAAAAGGAACGTGGTAGCTGACGCGTTGTGTAGAAGATCGTATACGGTTACAAGTGTGAATATTCGAACCCACGTGAAGATAACGAATATACGATTAAAATCGACTTTAATCGATAAAGTTAAAGCCGCTCAAGCTACATACTAAGAGCTGATAAATGTGAAGAAGAAGGTTTAAGAGGGCGTTATTCTAGAAGCAAGAATCGACGAAGAGAGGAAAATCTCAACTCTCGATTTAATTGGCCCATTTGAAATCCTCGATGAAGTAGGAACTGTGGCCTACAGACTCGTTTTACCGCCAAGTATGTTGCGTGTTCAGAACATTTTTTTTTTTTTACGTATCGATGTTACGTAAATATGTGGACGACCCGAACCGCATTATTAATTTAGAACCGGACGAAATAGCGGAAGATTTAACGTATGAGGAGATACGTGTTAACATCTTGGATAAGAAGGATCATATTCGATACTTAAAGGTTATACCTCAAGAGTTAGAATTTGAAGTGAAGTCAAGGTATCCTCACATGTTCGGCATACCAAGTACGTACGTAAATTTCGAGGGCGAAATTCTATAAGGAGGGGAGATTGTGAAACCCCAGATTTTATGAATAAATATTTAATTTTTCTCGAAATAATTTTTTTATATTATTGTGTGGATTTGATATAATAGTTTATGGGTAGTATTTATAAATTTTGCAAAGTATGCAAGTTGTCATATTATATTCGATTGGTCGGAGAATATTCTTTTTGTCGGGGAATATCCGTACGACGGTACAATTATTGGTGGACCCCACAACGGAATTATTGTCGGATTGAGAAAACGACAAAAATACTTTATAAAAATAACGGCGGAAGTTTTACCGTTGATACTGTTGAACTACTCGGTAGTAAAAGTACAGTAATACGTGTGGTTGCATAGTAGCACACGGTATTATTATTAATGCTGATGTGAGAAGTCACTCAGTTTGTTTCCATTATTGTCAGTTAATAATATGAATTATTTAGCGATAATGACGTTTTGTTTTATTCGTATTATTAACGTAATAAACAGAAACATCTTTTTATATAAAACAGAATACTTTATTAAGTTATTCTATAAATAGAATATATTATATTTTATTTAAAAGATTTTCTTTAAATATGGACCGTCAGTTAAAGTAATCAATCTGGACCGTTCATGGATTAGTTACTATGCATTCCATTTTCCTATAAATAGAAGCTCATTCCTTCATTATTTTCTTACGAATTCACTGAACTCTAGAGAGAGAAACTATAGAGAGAGACTATAATAGAGAAGAAGAGAAAAGTTTTCTGCTACTTCACTACTCTTATATATCCAGTTCTTTTACGGTAAGGGGTGTTTATTCTTTCTTATTCATGAAGAGAACTGTTGTTATTCCATTTCTTATTATTCTGTTGGAATAACCTGTATACGCGGATATACCCTATACTTGGTGACATTCTTCTATTATTCTGTTGAACATCCTGTCTGTGTGTTTTACACCGGACCTGGTTCCGTTTTTATTATTATTCTGTTGGAACATCCTGTCTGTGTGTTTTACACCGGACCTGGTTCCGTCTTTCTTATGATTCTGTCGGAATATCCTGTCTGTGTGTTTTACACCGGACCTGGTTCCATTATTTATTATTACTGTTCTTTAGTATGTCTGTCGGAATATCATTCTTATGCGTTTTACGCCGGGACCTGGTTCCATTATTTTATTATTTCTTTGGAATAACCTGTCTGTGCGGTCTATCGCATGCATGGTGATTTCTTTTGTTATTCCATTCCTTTATTGTACTCAGTTGGTTAAGTTTTGACTTCTATACTCCATGAATTTAGTGGAATATCCTTGATATATTGCGCTTCATTTAGTATCTATTCATGAAAATACTCCTGATCATTCTTGAATATTACTCCACAACGCAGTATCATGTTGACAATTTGGACGTTATTAATTCTTGGATAAATTAATTCTTGAACTTGTTTTTATTGAATTCTTATATCATTGTCATCATCCTCATGTTTTATAAAATGTTGAAAGTCATCTGTGGCAACGTAGTGCATAGATGGACTTGGTATGATTATGACCAGGGATTATTCGGTATAATCATGACCGTAATGTTACAAAACGATGTGGTAAAAGTCCTCATTGGCCCGTAGTGCATTGATGGACAGTTGTTGGCATGATCATGACCATTAATGAATATACGAATATCCTTGGCCGTAGTGCAGGGTGATTCGATTATGTGGATTATTTTATTAAGCAGAGTCCCAGCGATCACAGTGTTGGAAAATCTTTTAAATCATAAAAGATAGTAAGTTTATTTTCTACTTGACTCTTTTAATGGATGCTTGTTCCGCTGCAGTTAAACTTGATGTCTTTATATTTTATCAGTTTAACATTGTTGAAGGCTAATGATAATTTATTCTGCATTATCTTAGTCATAATATTCTTACTGGGCTAGTTGAGCTCACCCTTTCTTTCACTGTTCTCTTCAGGAAATGAGAACGTAGCTGGGGCAAGTCGCGGGAACGAGTGATGGTTCGAATGATAGTATTAGTTAGTAGTCCTCACTATTCTATGTAATAGTTGTGTTAATAAATGTAATGAGGACTCCTTTTGAGTATGAATACTCTCTAGAAGATAATATTTGTATTCAAACTCACAGTTTAATGTTTTGGTCGTATTATACACGACAGTTGTAATTAGTAAGTTTGTATTCGTATTTCTGTACTATGTATCTGACGACCCAAGATGGGTGATGTATACCTAATTTTGGGGGC